>SJYW01057322.1:678872-709220 GCA_006410735.1 Raphicerus campestris | reverse complement strand
AGGGCTTCCCTGCTGGCTTAGAGGTTAAAGCATCTGCCTCTAATGTGGGAGACCTGGGTTCGATCCCTGGGTCGGGAAGATCCCCTGGAGAAGGGAATGGCAACCCACTCCAGTATTCTTGCCTGGAGAGGGAGAGGGAGAGGGAGAGAGAGAGAGAGAGAGAGAAAGGGCTTCCCTGCTGGCTTAGAGGTTAAAGCATCTGCCTCTAATGTGGGAGACCTGGGTTCGATCCCTGGGTCGGGAAGATCCCCTGGAGAAGGGAATGGCAACCCACTCCAGTATTCTTGCCTGGAGAACCCCATGGACAGAGGAACCTGACAGGCTACAGTCCATGGGGTCCCAAAGAGCTGGACACGACTGAACAGCTAACACACACACACACACACAAAACATACAGTACATATACACACTCTTTTTCATATTCGTTTCCATTATTGTTTATTACAGGATATTAAATATAGTTCTCTGTGCTATACAGCAGCAGCTTGTTGTTTATTCATTCTATATATAATAGTTTGCATCATCTAATCCCAAGCTCCCAATTCACATATAAACTTAAAAAATTAAGATACCCCAAAGAAAAAAAAATGCATAGGCCACATAGAGATAGTTGAGTCATACAAGAATAAAGGTAAATGACAAGTGAGTATAGAAAATATCAATCTCATGAGTATATTTTAACACTAATAATTAAAACAGTAAATATGATACCATCTTAAGCCATCAAGTTTATAGATTTTTCAGAACTGTGATTCCGACACCAGCAGGGGCACAAGACAAAACATGGAGTTGGAAGAAGACTAAATTGTTACATCTATTAAGAATGCAGTTTAGCAATATTCATAACATTTTTTAGAATGTTCATATTTTTAATTTAGTAAATTTACTTTAAAAAATAAAATTCTTAATTTTAAAATGTACTAAATTGCCTCATAAAATAATGTAAAATATGGACAGAAGTTCCTACATTATTCATGATATCAGAGAGAGAGAGAGAGAGAGACAGAGAAAGAGAGTGAGAGAGAACTGAATTCCAACAATATAACTGAGGAAACAGTGGGTTCCTCTGATGGCTCAGACAGTAAAGAATCCTCCTGTCAGTGCAGAAGACCTGGGTTTGATCCCTGGGTCAGCAGATCTCCTGGCTAAGGGAAAGACTAGCCACCCCAGTATTTTTGCCTGGAAAATCCCATGGACAGAGGAGCCTGGTGGGGTACAGTCGGTGGGGTTGCAAAGAGTCATACACAGCAGAGCGACTAAAACACACGCGCGCGTGCACACACACACACACACACACACACACACACACCCCAGGGGGAGCAGTTGATCAATAACTCACATTCACACTCTGGCATACTATGAAGACATTCTAGTTGTTTACAAACTGGGTTGAAATATATGGGAAATTGTGTGACATAATGATACACAAATTGAGAAAAGTATTTATAACACATGGTTAATATGCATAATATGCAAAAAGTATTTGCAAAAAAAAAAGTGATCCAATTAAAAACATGCCAAAGGCTATCAATAGATAATTCACAGAGAAGAAAACCCCAGTAGTCATTAAACTGAAAAAAACACATTCAAACTCTGGAAACTGGGAAGTAAAAATTAAAGCAAAAATGAAATACTGTGTATTACCCACCAGGCTGACAACAATGTACAAGTGATAACATAAAGTGCTGGCAAAGCGGCAAAGCTCTAGACATCCCATGTATTGCTGGTGGGAATGTGACTTGCTTCAGCCTTTTGGGAAAGTAATCTTAGAAAGCTATTAAAATTAAAGTATGCATATCCTTTGACCCAGCAATTTCATTTTATAACTCCATCTTACAGAAATAAAAGCATTATTTTTAAAGAAGAGGGGAGAATACATCTTCTGAATGTCCATTAACAGAGGAATGATTAGATATTCATTGTGTGTGTCAGAACTATGGAATATGATGCAGTTATGAGAGACAGATCTGTTTTACCAAACGGACACCATGATGATTCACTGAAAATAAAATAAGTCACAGAAAACAAAAAATGTATGATATATGTAGGAGAGTAAAAACCTATTTTTATTAAATCTTTGTTTTCTTTCTAACTTTTCTTTTTTTCTCTTTTTGCAAATCAATTCCTTCCTTCCTTCCTCTCTTCCTTCTTCCTGTCTTGCTCTTCCCTACCTGTCTTTTTTCCAAGCTTTCTTTTTTCCTCCCTTCCTCTCTCTCTGTCTTTCTTTCTTTCATGTCTTCTTCTTTATCTTTCCATTATGTCTGTCCATCTGTTCATTGTGTCTTACGGACAAAAATGCAGTAATATAAGAAATAGCACATGCTGTTAGTTATTTTCTGAGGATGGAATGGCAGGAAGGAGACAGGTTGGTAATTGTGTTTTTGTGTCTGTTTTTCATCACTGGTTACAGGGAACACAGAACAATTTTACAATTTTGGGGAAAAAGATCTAAGAAAAAAGATTTTATGACATGATAATGCTCTGAACTCTATTTTTGTTTTGTTTTCTTTTGGTTTGAGATACAGGTGAAAGAGATAAAAAAAATAAAAGCTCCCATATGTTAAGAGCTTACTCTGATGAACAGAGAGAAGTGTGTTGATGAGTTTTGCTTCTTCATATTATAATGTGCTTTCCAAACCTAAATAAAAAGCATTAAAAAAAATGTATTAATGAAGTCAGGTTGCTCATCCTCTTTTACTCAAGGGAGACGTGGATTGTGCTTTTTCCGAGGCATCTCTAGGGATGAACCACCACACTAGGTTCCTCAAGCAGTTAGGAGAGGGCATTGCTGCCCCTGGTTTCTGGGACATGAGGAAGACCTAAAGGGGGGCAGTGGAGCCCAGGCTGAGCCCTGCTCACAAGGGCATATCAGCATCCTCATATTTTGAGGTCCTGTGTGTCAGCTTCAGTCCTCCTGTCAGCCCATGAGACAGCCCTGCAGGATATGGTCATAGAAAGAAGAGGGAGCCCATTCCAGATGCAGGAAAGCAGTGAGTCAGGATGGTGGGGAGGTTAAGGGAAGAGCCGCATGGAGGAACCATTGGCGCTGTGTGTGATCTGGGCCAGAGCTTGTCTTGTGGGAGCTGAGTGGGGCCAGAAGCTTCTGGAGCAATCTGACTTTGGGGACGATCCGCGCTGGGCATGGATGAGTAACTCTTCCAACCCTGGCAATAAAGTGGGGGAAGGAGACAGTAGATAAGCAACGGGCAAAATTAAAACCAGTAATGAGCCATATGAATATTGCGGTGTGATGATGCTGGAGACACATTTATTTGGGAGCACTGCATGTTCTCGGAGAACATAATGGCAATGTGGTTGGTGTCCTCATTTTCCTCCACTGAGTTTCCGCTTATTGGCCCTGGAGGCTGGCAGCACCCGCACCTGTGCCCAGATGCTTTAAAACCTTGGCAGAGAGAGACAGGCCCATAACGGAGGGAGGCCAGAGCTCCAGCGCCTTTTCAGTGGGGAGGGCCGTGAGGGCTGGGGAGGTGGCCTCTGCCACTACCCTTGCCCACCTGGGCAAGCAGCGGAGGCTAAGTCCACCAGAAGGCTGCCTGTGACAACAGTGTTGTCGCACATCCTTCAAGGGGATGCTTGTCCTGAAACTACACCCCAGGGGAGATCCTGCATGTGTGGGGTGTCACATGAGTCTGTGCTGAAGAAGGGCGGGAGGTGGTTTGAATCTGCAGCACCCTTCCAGGGAGCTGCTCTCCATTTGGGTCAGGGCTTCCACCCAGAATCGCTTCCTCCTTGGGCCACTGGAAATGCCTTTCAAGGACTAGAGTCCTGAGGCTGAGAGGGTGCAAGAGGCTGAGCTGTAAGGGGGAGGACAGCAAGGCTTAGCCAAAGGGGCTTGGTCAGGATGAGTCTAGGGGCTCTGACTGTCAGGAGCCAGTTTTACCAGACGGTGTCCTCAGGGCCCTCCCACCCTATGCAGGCGCTGGGGAGTCAGGCAGCAAGGGTTCAGTGGACATGTGGCGGGTACCAGTGGTCCACAAACCCCCCACACTGTGTTACTAAGAAGGAGGGGAGGCCAAAACACCAGTGCTGAGTACTTGGAGGAGGGCAGAAGGGTTTATTAAAGCCAAGTTGACTACATCCTTGAATCAGCTTCTCCCTCCACCAGGTGGGCCAAGAACCTTGCTTGAGGTTGGGGGTTCTAGGGCTTTTTGTGGCTTTCCTCCTGTGGGTAGTTTCATGCTTGTCTACTGCTTCTGAAGTTACAGCTAGAAAATACTTTTCAATTGGAAATTTTCAGCAAGATCACTCCAAAACTGGGTCATGGGTCGGGGCCTGATCAATTTGTAGAAATGCTACGTGTGTGTTAGTCATTCAGTCTGGTCCGACTCTTTGTGATCTCATGGACTATCACCAGCCAGGCTCCTCTGTCTGTGGAATTCTCCAGGCAAGAGTACTGGAGTGGGTAGCCATTCCTTTCTCCAGGGGATCTTTCCGACCCAGGGACTGAACCTGGGTTTTGTGCACTGCAGGCAGATTCTTTACTGTCTGAGCCACCAGGGCAGCCCAGATATACTATACAGCTGCTCATGTTTCTTTAAGGTATGCTTATTTGTGAATTAAAATATGCATGCTTATTGTTGGGCTTCCCTGTCCTTTACTATCTCATGAAGTTTGCTCAAACTTATGTCCATTGAGTCAGTAATACCATCCAACCAGCTCATCCTGTCGCTCCCTTCTTCTCTTGCCCTCAGTCTTTCCCAGCATCAGGGTCTTTCTTCTCCAATGAGTCAGCTCTTCGCATCAGGTTGTCAAAGTACTGGAGCTTCAACTTCAGCATCAGTCTTTCCAGAGAATATTCAGGGTTGATTTCGGATTGACTGGTTTGATTTCCTTGCTGTCCAAGGGACTCTCCAGAGTCTTCTCCAACACCACAGTTCAAAAGCATCAATTCTTTAGCTCTCAGCCTTCTTTATGGTCCAACTGTCACACCCATACATAACTACTGCAGAAAGAATAGCTTTGACTATCCAGACCTTTGCTAGCAAAGTGATGTCTCTGCTTTTTAATACGCTGTGTAGGTTTGTTATAGCTTCTCTTCCAGGAGAAAGTGTCTTAATTTCATGGCTGCAGTTACCATCTGCAGTGATTTTGGAGCCCAACACAATAAAATCTGTCACTGTTTCCAGTTTTCCCCCCATTTATTTGCCATGAAGTAATGGGACTGGATGCCATGATCTTCATTTTTTTGAATGCTGAGTTTTGAGCCTGCTTTTTCACTCTGGTCTTTCACCTTCATCAGGAGGCTCTTTAGTTCCTCTTTGCTTTCTGTTATTAGGGTGGTTATCATCTGTATATCTGCATACACATGCTTGGTGAAAGAGAAATAATTTATACAGTGAAATGCATTCGTAACTGATACACATACTCATAAAAGTTCTCCACGTGTACATGAAGATGTGCTGGACTCTTAAGTAGTTGTCAGGGACAGCTTTGATTCAGCATGATTCTGAGTGCTGAGCCCGGAGCTCTAAGTGTGACGGAATTCTGTTGCAGCTAGGAAGCTCTGAAACTCCTCTAAGCCATTGTTTCCATGGTAAAAATTGGAAAGGCTAAACCCAGAGAAGAGAAGGTGTTTGTGTAAAATCAGGGGACAGCACTCAGAGTGAATTCTGTGGATGCACCTTCTAGCTATCTGGCACTGTCTTCCATCCCTAACTGCTTCCCCAACTCTCCGTGCAATTCTGCCCAGCTGAGGATCACATCGGTGCCTCCCTTCAATGGTCCTGATTCACAAAGTCCAGAGCTGAGCAACTTCTCAGAAAACGGTTCATTCCTCTGCCCCAGCCACATGTCTTAGGCCTTTCAGATGCTGCATTCCAGGAGCTAACTTCTGGTAGAGAGAGTGTTTGTGAGTGTGTGTGTGTGCGCGTACATGCGTGCGTTTGCACATACGCTTGCCAGTGATCTAGATGCTCTGGCACAGGCCCATCCTTCACAGGGCCAGGGGCGTGGGCTGGTCTGTGGATGCCCCTAGTACAGTGGCCCAAGAAGAGCGCTCCACACACACCGCAGGCAACATCCTGTGGTCTGGGCCTTGGGAGAGAATATCTGGCCTGTTGGCTGGAAGCTGAGCTGATAATTGACATCAAGAGGGAATTGGCTCTTTTAAGACAAATGCTTCCAGATGCCAGGATCACTGGGTCCATGTTTCTACCCAGATGGGTCTGGTGGGAGCCAGGAGAGGAATAGCAGTTGATAAAGTCAGAAAGGTAGTTAATCATCAAGTAGCTGGCTGGGGCAGATTCCTGCAAAGTCAGACTTACCCAGGATGCCCTGGCAGAGAAAGAGTGTGCCAGGACCTCGGAGAACCAGGGGGCTCCACCATCTCTCCTGCAACAGTCAGTCCAAGCCTGGGGAGCTGTGATGTTTGTTGGTTGCTGTCGGCAGGAGCCAACTTCCAGATAGGGCCCAGCCACGTGGGGTTCGCAAAGCCTCTGACAAAATCAGGTTTTCTATGGAGATTACAATTGACAACCTGTTTCCTGGTTGCTGGGAAGCCTTCATGGACAGGGACTGTTGACACATCGGTTTCCGGACCCAGCTGGAACCAGGAGAGGTAAATGAAAAGCAGGGGAACTCAGTGGAATCGAACCTTAGGGAACCTCAAAGGGGCCTTCTGCTTGGTGTGTGATCTGGGGCATTTAACTATTTGAAGTGTGTGAGCAGATGGTTTCACTTTTGAAGGGGTGGTGTGCTCTTCCCACACCACCATGTTAAGAGGGCAATAAACTGCAGCTGTTGTCTTTAGGCTGGTCACAGTTGATTTTGCGTGCTCCAAGGGGAGACTTCTCAAAATACTCTGGAGTTACGAGACATCCAGGTGGCCCCTTTCAGGGCCTGGATGACCACAGTAGCCTCCCCAAAGACTTCTCTGTTTCATTCTTGCCCACACAGTAAATATGGAAATCAGATCATATCAGGACCCCTACTTAAACCAATCTGATGCCTTTCCATTGAAATTAGAATGAAATCTAAATTCTTTATGCCCTACAAGGCTTCTGGACTCCTTCCTGGTCTTCAAAATTGGTGTGCCCCAGGACGTTTTCCCTTGTCCCTCTCTGTGCCTGAAATGTTCTTACATGGGTGTCACCTCTTGCAGCCAGCCATTTCAGTTCAAATCTCACCTCTTCACATATATGATTTAAAGCAGCCCCATCCTAGTTGTTTGGTTTCCCATTGCATTGATTTATTTTTCTTAAAGCATTGGTCAGCCTCTGACATGATCATGATGGTGCTTTAACTTGTCTACTATATGACTTCTCCATCTAGAACATAGGTTCCCCAAGAGCAAGACTTGGTTTGTTTCACTGACGTATCTCCAGTATCTAGAATGGTTCTTAGTCAATGGTAGCTCTCCAGAAAAATTTGATGGGAAGATGCATGAATGGACAAGCAGGTGGATGAATAGATTGGTGGATCAGTAGATGAATGGGAGAGTAAGCGAGTAGATACATGGTGGATTGGTAGGTGGATGAGATGGTACATAGATGTATGGATGGTTAGTAGAGTAGACCTTTGTGATCCAGGAAGAGTTCAGAGTTTCCAGATAAATGTCATTGTAACAGGGTTCCTTGACAGGGTTGAATAAATTGGCAAAAGATCAAGCCAAGATCATTCTCTCATTCATGCTTTTCTAGTTTAGAAAATACTTGTTTCTTCAAATGTTATGTACACAAAAGTCTAGCTGTTGGGAACTTATGACATATTTTCCTGGGGATATTTTTTTCTTTCCTTTTATTCAATCAACAAGGAACTAGTTATAAATTCTGGATGAGCAAACTTTGATAATGAACTTTCTCTTCCCAGTGTAACAGTACAATGGTAACTGCCAAATTTTTCACCAGATCATCTCCTGTTGCTGAGTAGAACACTAACTTGAAGAAAATATTTTGTTGTATAACTAAAACGGACTCTCCTGAGAATGAACTCTTCATTTGAAATGGTGTATTTCATGATGAGATGCCACTGAGGGCTAAATAAGGGCTAAATGTTCTTGTAAATTATTTACTTTAGCAATTTTCAGGCAAGATGCAGAGCTACAAATAACAATACTAATTATTGTGGGGAATTATTTCCTTTTTGGTAACATTTATTATTTGTTGATAATAAACACAATGAAAAGCTCTTTCAGGAACACTTAGAAGTGTATAAGGGAGACTACCATGCTTATGCTCTAACCCTACCATTTACGCTGAGATGAATATTTTAGCTGAGTTTTCTTTCTGTCAATTTCTGTCTACACACACATCAACATATAGGTATATTTTACATGGTTTTAATTATCCTTTACATACAATTTATACTACTTTTTTCACTTACATGATATTTCATATTTCCGCAGTTCATTTAAAAACTCTTTGTAAAAAAAAATAAAAACTCTTGATAAACATTATTCAACTCTCCATTGTATTTAATTGTATAGGCCAGCCTTGTTTAGCAGACATACAATGTGAGCTGCATTATAATAAGTAAATAAAATTTTTCAGGAAGCACAATAAATAAGAAAAAATAGGTAAAATTAATTTTAATCATGCATTTTATTTACTCTCATATTTATAAAATTGTGTCATTTCAACATCTGGTCAATATAAAAATTATTGAGATATTTTACATATTTTGAACTAAGTCTTTGAAATCTATGTGTATTTTACATCTCAATTTAGATCAGTCACATTTGAAGTGTTTAGCAACCATATATCTTATAATATATAAGTAACCATATAACCATAATGAACATGGTTACCATGTTCATTAGCCCAGTTCTAGTCTATTGAAAATTTGTATTATGATGGTTTGTAAGCAGTGGAAAAGATTTTATGTTAATTCCCATATTCTAACTTAAAAGGCCATCTTCCAAGGATAAAAGCAGCCTGAAATTAGAGTTCCAGTTATCTTCTATCAGGTCTCAAGGTGATTAATTCAGTTTGATAGCTACAAGATACAGCCTCAATTCCTCAAAATGCTAAATGAAGTGGAAAGATGTTGAAAACAATGTTTTTCACATTACACATTTGATACCATTTTGCCTCTTTTCAAAGATGATTTCTCAGGTGCTAATGAAAGCTGATGTCTCTTAGTATATTAAGATCATATTCAATACAAGGCAAATGAATTGAATTAGTTCAGATGGTATTGATTATTATCAGTTCGACTTCAGCTCTGGATCCATCTGCTCTCTTCAGCGGAATCCTTGGTTCTCCGGGGAAGCTCACTGATGTCATAGCCCCCTCCTGCTTCCTGTCCTCATATTGGAATAAAATGCTCATCCCTGGGCACAATGATGGGACTATACTGTGGCAGGCTCAATTTTAAAATTTATTCTTGAGCTGAAGGATTTGAGATGAGTCTAGTGGATGTAACTGGTCCTCAAGTGATGTTTCAAGGCAGAAACATTTTGACTGGGTGTACGAACAAGACCTCATGAAAGGGGAGGGGAAGAGGAAAGACTATTTCCATCCTGAGGGACTTTCTTGCTTAGTTATGAGGTCCAGCCTAGCAGGTTGCAGAGGCAGGAGAGATAACCCAGAGCCCATCTGAGCTAATGGAGACCTACCTGTTGGCTTATGTCAACAAAGGTCCACCCAAAAGCTCTTACCTGCTCCCTCCCACATGTCATGTTTGCATCCTGGGGGCACAACAATGAATCAGATAGTGTGTCTGTCTTGAAAGTGATTCACCGAGGGAGATGGGCAAGCAAACCCTAAACTACAGCTTACCTCTTGTGGTAAGAGATGTGCCTGGAATGCTGTATGTGGCGCATTCACTTGATTGCTCAGCCCTCAAGTGTGTCTTCCTGGAGAACAGGACTGACTTGCCATGTGACCTCAGGCAGGCTCCTCCTCATGCATCTTTGTGAAATCAGTGTAATAAAAGTAACTGGCTCCCTGGGGTGATAGGGGAGAAAAATGAGATAATTGCTGTTAAATATCTTGCATGGTTTGTCACCCAAAGCAATTATTTACTGAGTATTGGCTGCCGTTACTATTACTGCTGTTGTTTTATTGGAAGTCAGGGAGCACACGATAGAGCACAGACTGTGAGTGATGGTGAGACATTTAAAGCAGGGCAGAGATGTGCACAGGCCTGCAGTTTTAGACAATTGCTCTGGTGTAGGGGCTGCAGCATTGCCTTGCAGGAGGGTCATTGGGCTGCCATCCAAGTGGAAGTCGCATCTAGGGGACTTGGCTTAGAGCTGTATTTTCATAACAAGGGTATTGCTTTTATTAGATTCTTGGTTATGATGAATAAAATAACACCATTGAAAAGAGATGCATTTATTTTCATGAAATATTTTCTTTTTATGTGTCCTCTCTTTATCCTTGCCATCGCTGTCATCACAGGGTGTATCTTGGAAAGATAAGGGCATGGGGGAGATGGGTGCTCTCACCGTCTGCCCACTGGGTGCAAGATGGAAGAGTGTATGGGCATGGGAAGGGAGCTGGGAATGAACTCCAAGTGACAATACAAAGTAGCCTCAACACCCACCCCCACAGAGGTCCGGGCAGCTCTGCCCAAATAGTGGCTCCATATTTATACAGCCTCCGCCTTCTCCTTTATCTCAGCCATCAAAAGTTTAAGGAGATTTAAAAACCACTGGGGTGTTATGCAGAAAATACAGCCTCAGGTCCCTGATGGAATTCATGCCCAGGTTCTGCCAAGGCAGGGCCGGAGCCCACCCCTCCAGGGTGTCTGGGCTGTCACTCTCCCCATTCGTCTTCTTGATTGTAAAAATTAAACACATGCACAGGAGGGCTTGGGAGGCAGAGTTATGGGGGATATAAAGTGCCTGACAGCATATAAACTTGGCTGTCCNGCAGGAACCTCCTCTTCTTCCAAGGCTAGCCTGTCTCCCACAGTCAAGAAGAGGGATGAGATCACAAAAGAGAGGAGGTATGGGAAGAGATCATGATCACAAGAAACGCTGCTGCCCACCATCACACTTGCTCTGTATTCCCTCATCTAGCATTTCGTTATTGAGAATCGATTGTATACTTGGTTTGGAGAGGAGCCGGGTTTGTGTGGATTAGAGCAGCAGGAGAAGACTCCATCATTAAAGGAGAATATTGCTGTGTTTCCAGAGCATAGCAGGACATTCTTCGGGGGCACAAATGAAATATACAGTTATCTCTGTCTTTCAGAGACTACAGTTATGTCCTAGGAGGTGGCAGCCCTGGGTGGAAAGTAACAGCATTCACAACTTGTGGTCGAGGGGTGGTTTTCATGAAGGTGATGACAGTAGACCCTACCTGGCGTTCTACTCTGTCACTTCAGGAGGCGTTAGGTTGGAATTGGCTGGTGTGGATTGGTGCAAAGAACACTAGACTTGGAGTCTGAGAACTGGGTTTGAACTTTGAATCGTCTGTATACTTACTTTATGATCTTGATACTTGCTCTTCATTGACACAGTGTCTGCAGCTAGGAGATGTTGAAGTTAAAATGAGATGTACGAGAACATGCTTTATAAACTATAAAGCACAGTGCATGGATATGGTAACTTATTTTGCTCTCTAACTTGTCACTTGCACCAACTTCTTTGTAATCCCTACAGAGAANTAAGATGAGATGTACGAGAACATGCTTTATAAACTATAAAGCACAGTGCATGGATATAGTAACTTATTTTGCTCTCTAACTTGTCACTTGCACCAACTTCTTTGTAATCCCTACAGAGAGGAAATTTCACGTCTCTGCTGGGACTGAGTACAGAGGTAGGTGTCAATAAACAAACATGGGTCAGTGGGCAGTAGGTGGATGGATGAATTTATATTGGCTGCTTCCAAAGGTGTCTGAGACCCTCATAACAATAGTGCCTAAAAAGGTCACTTAAGGAGCAGAAAATCATTTGGTTGGAGGCATACCTCTCTTTTCTTTTCCTGTAGTAGTGAATACGTCTCTGCCATTCTGGTCTCTGTCAAATGCGGGAGTGGAGCAGCAAGGGAAAAGAGGAAGAGGCTCATTGCCTGGTTCCCTCAGGGGGCATTTTGCTACCTGAATGTGTTTTTCTTGTGTAATGGCTCTGAAAGCTGTCCTGTTTCTTCCCCTCTCCCACCAAAGCCCAACAAATCTGGTGAATTTGGCAGAAAGTTCCCATTAAGCCACGCATGTGTTGGGCCCCATTGAGGTCACAGGCTAACAAAGCAGGAGTATGACAGTTCTTATACATTAACTACTCAGGAATTTGAGGAGCTAATTAAAAATGACCAAGAATTTAACTTTGGGTCTCACAGTGTGACAGAGTTCACGACACAAGATTTGAGTTTAGACCTGCCGGCATTCGAATTTTCACTCTTTGAAATTCTGATAAGTAGCCTAATTTTTCCAAGCCTCTTTGTTGGTAAAATGGGTAGGAGTAGTATCTCCCTAATATTATTGTCACAAACATTTAAGCATGTGAATGCTTATTATTATTATCCAGCATGCACCCCAAACACTCAGAAATGGGGGAGGCTGCTATGGGTTGAAAGAGTTAGGAAAAATACTATGGCAAAGGAAAATAAATTGCACCATGAGGCTTCCAATCTGTTTCAGAGAAGCAGAGAATGATCCTGGTCAGTGGGGGAAAAAAAAATATTCTTGCTGCTACAGGAGTCAGGGAGGCTGTTTGAGAAGCAAAGGAGGGAATAGACAGAGAAGCCAGGCACCTTGATTCCCAGGACACCAGGTTGAAACACCTGGGGGGAGAAAAAAAAAAAAAAAAAACAAGGTGAGAAGAAATTCAACAACCAGATAGTAACTGAAAGTTAAGAGTAGTGGGTAGTGGAGCCAGGGTGGGGAACATTTGTTCTGTCTATTCACTCATTCAACAAAAAATGAGTGGTTGGAGCATCTTTTCTGCACCCTAGGGATGTAGTTAAAAAAAAACAAAAAAACAGAAAAAAAACCTTCCAGAGCTCAGATTCAGTAGGAAGGAGATGGAATATAAATAACATGATAGATGATTCTAAATGCTGGAGCAAGGGACCTATGGAGTGTTGGTGGAAAGGGGGTTGATTGAAGTTTGGTGGTATAGGAAAGCTTCACATTGAAGGTGACATTTGAGCAAAGACTCAAACTGGGTGACTTAGGGATGCCAATTAAGAGGCTAACACAAGAATACAGGTGAGTAAGAATGATGGTTTAGGTCACAGTGGCTGCTACTAAGCTCTGGGGAGCTGCTGAAAGACCAAGAAGTCTTGCTTATAGGCTGGGTGAGAGAGAAAAAGAATAGTTGGAGTGGTTCCAAATTTGGGGACTGGGTAAATACCGAAGCTTCAGTTGACTGTGGTATGCAAATCTGTGCAGAAGCACGTTGGATGAGAAAGGAAAATTAGGAATCAGTTTGGGACACATGAAGTGTGTGCATGCCCATTAGATGTCTAAGTGGCATCCCAGGTGAGTGGTTGATATATGATTTGGAAGTTCAAGGGAGAGGTCGTGGCTGGAGTTATAAATTGTGGCTGGAGTTTATATCAGCATATAGATGAAATTTAAACTGTGAAACTAGATGTACTTATTAATAGAGTAAATATGTAGAAATGAGAAAAAGCATCCAAGGACTGAACTCTGAAGCACCTTCTCCACTGAGGTTGAAAAATGAGAAGAATCAACAAAGGAGGTGGAAAAGTTGCAACCAGTGATGTAGGAAGTAGACCAGAAGTGTTGTGTTTTGGAAGCCAAGTGAAGGAAGTTTCATAATGAAGAAGGCTAGGGTTAATTGTGCCAAATACGACAGATATGTCAACCCCGTAAGTGTTGAGAATTTACTTTTCTAGCAACATGGAGATTATTGGTGACTTTGAGTCTGCTGAGATTGGTTTACATATGTCTAATAGAGCATTTTGGGGGGTTAGGTCCAAAAGATCTGAGTTTTGGACCCAGGTTCACTCTATTCTTTTTTGTGTGACTTTGGGAAAGCTATGCAATCTGTCTAGACCTTGTTTGTTTTTCCTTTCATCTGTAAATGTGAGGTGATATTAAATATTGTTTATCCCTACCTCAGGTTTCTATAATCTAGGGTCAGTCTACCTCTTAAGATATAATCAGAGTGACTATTACTGATTTGAATAATCTATGGACATCCTTTTATACAGTTCACGAGGTTCTCACAGCAAGTATAGTGGACTGGTTTGCCATTCCCTCTTCCAGTGGATTACACTTTGTCAGAACCCTTCACTATGTATGACCCATCCGTCTTGGGTGGCCCTAAAGGGCATGGCCCATAGCTCCTTCGTCATGCCAAGGCAGTGATCCACGAAGGGAACATTACTCTGTCAACAAAGCAGAGAATTCACTCTGCCAACAAATGTCCATATAGTAAAGGTTATGGTCTTTCCAGTGCTCATTTATATGGTTGTGAGAGTTGGACCATAAAGAAGCCAGAGCGCCAAAGAATCAATGCATTCAAACTGTGGTGCTGGAAGAGACTCCTGAGAGTCCTTTGGAGATCAAATCAGTCAGTTTTAAAGGACTCAACCCTGAATACTCATTGGAAGGACTGATGCTTAAGCTGAAGTCCCAGGATTTTGGTCACCTGATTCGAACCACTGACTCATTGAAAAAGTCCCTCATGCTGAGAAAGATTGAAGGTAGAAGGAGAAGAGGGCATCAGAGGATGAGAAGGCTGGATGGCATCACAAATGCAATGGACTTGAACTTGGGCAAACTTCGGGAGATGATGAAGAACAGGGAGGCCTGGTGTGCTGCAGTCCATGGGCTCACAAAGTGTCAGACGTAACTGGGCAACTGAACAACAACAGCAATGGAAAGCTTAGAGTACCGCTAACCTGTCTGTAGAGTGTATTGTTATGTTATCATAAGCACATGTAGCTCCAAGTTTCTACCTCAAGATTCCATGCTGCTGTCTAACGGTGTTAATTTAGATGTAGACTTATCTGTCTCTTTAATTGTTTTCCTCATGCATAACTTACAAAATAAAACACAAAATACAATGAGATAAAAACAAAAGAGGAGAAATAGAGGATATTAACATTATACAGGATATTGCATTAGCATCATAGCAATGCAAAAAAAGCTTAAATGTATTATATATTATTTTTCTTAAGAAACTTCCAGTTACTCCCTTCAACTTGGCTATCTTCTCTGTTCTTTGCTCTTTTCTTTCAGGAACAAACCCCCTTTGCATTAGTCAGGTGAGGCTAGGATATGATGTAATAACAAATAACTCTGAAACATCAGGGATTAAGTTAACAAAAGTGCTCACACATGCAATTCCACTAATAGGTCTTCAAGATGACCTTCCTCCAGGGGTGACTCAGCAATCCAGGCTTCACTTTCTCAGCACAGGGTCTCCCCAGTTTTTGTAATGGGAGAGGGAGGGGGCAGCAACCAAATCTTGTATCCAAAAGATGGCTGTTACTTTTGCTCCCACCTAATTGGTGTTAACTAACTATAAGTCCACTTCACTTTCAAGGGGGCTGGAAAATGAAGGGGACATATGGATTATTGGGCTGATGTAGCTGTTTCTGCCACAGTTCTTCATAATCCTCTCATTTTCATATGCAGAGCAATTCATTTTCCCCAAATTTAGTTTCTAATGTCTTTCTTCAGGCTTTAAACAAAACAACATCCTTCTGAGCTCTCTAGGATGAAGGAAGATGCAAGAGACAGAGTGAGCTTATTCTTTAGATGAATTATAATGACCAGGGGCCCCTTGCAGATTATAAAGCATCACAATCAGAGAAAGCATATCTATAGCACTTACTCAGTACCAAGGCTTCACAGGTATTGATATAATTCATCTTCACAAAAACCCATGAGTCGGGTATCATCACTAGCTCCACATTGCAGATTACAAAACTAAGGTGTAGAGAAATTAATTAATTTTGCCAAGATCATACTGGTAATAAGCGTCAGAGCTGGGACTCACATACAAGTTGTCTGACCCTAGAGTCCGTACTCTTGATCATCAGACTATATTGCCTCTCTGCAGAGTTGAGCACTACACAAATGTGCCTCTTCCCATCCCTCACAAAGCATATGTACCACAGTTCTAAGGCTGGAAACATCGAGACTGTAGCAGCAAGATCCTGGGCAATAAGCCCTACTAATAGGGTTCTCTGCTTTTATGCTTTTGCAGGGAATGGTGCTGTTGCAGACAAGGTGCTCTGGGAAGTGGGTTGTGTGATCAATATTATAATGTTCACAGTATCTGCTTCTTTCCTGTCTCTGGCATGTAGAGAATGATGTTTCCTCATTCTTGAAGTTAAAGAAGGACCATGTGGTTCATTCTGAGCAAAAAAAAAGTGTTAATTCTGGTGAAAGCATTTAAGAACTAATGCTTGCTAGGACATACTCTCTTCCTCAATGATTAGGAAAGCACTTAGGTTTATGGAAGTAGCATCAGATTGAAGCAGACTGTCTTGCTGCACTACCATAAGGAGGTCACCTGTCTCCAAGGGCTCCCTGGGCTTATGGTGGCATTGCAAGAGAAAGAAAAAAAAATTTCATTTTACTCTTCTGAGGTTCAGAGCTCTTATGTTACTGAAGCAAAACTCAACTTACCCTGATTAATACATGCAGTATTTTAAAATGTGAATCAGGATAGATTTTGAGGTGGGTTGGGACTTCCCTGGTGGCTTAGACAGTAAAGCGTCTATCTACAATGCGGGAGACCTGGGTTCAATCCCTGGGTCGGGAAGATCCCCTGGAGAAGGAAATGGCAATCCACTCCAGTACTATTGCTTGGGAAATCCCATGGACAGAGGAGCCTGGTAGGCTACAGTCCATGGGGTTGCAAAGAGTGGGACACGACTGAGCGACTTCACTTTCACTTGGATAAGAAGAAGGAAAACTAGGATGAAGATTTTGTTGTCACTTAATCTATCTCTTTCCTGGGCATTTAGAAGCATAAATTACTATTTTAGCAATTGAGTCATTTCCTCTAAACATTTCCACTCTGTCCTGGAGGCTTCTCAGGGGCAGCACAGGAGAGAAGCCAGGCATCTGAGGTCATATAGGGTCTTAGAATTCCTATGACATTCCTCTCTCAACACTTAGCGTCCTGCCTCTTGGGAAGGGCTAAAGATCACGTGTGAAAGCTCATTTCTTGCCTCGGAGGCAATATTTTTCTGGTAGGTCATGGAAATTGAAGTTGTCAGTAAAATGCATCCATTTCATTTTTTAGACCTTTTCTGGAGAATGATAACACAGAGTCATTCTTGAGATGCCTCTTATCTCCCATGCTTTTCCCAGTCTTTCAACAGCCACTCCACAGGGCACCACCAGCACCAGGAATAATGACCCCCAAACCTCAGAGATTTGCTTTTCTTCAAGTAGTTTAACATGAACTTCATGTAAGATAGAAAGGGAGCACTCTCACACATCTGAGATGGCTTTAGTTCTCTCCGCATTGCTAGATCAGCTTCAGGGTTTGATTCCTAATGTTGGGGAAATCCAGAGTCAGAGGGACCCTTGAGATTAGCAGCATTTTCATGCAAGAGAGGGAAACAAGTCATCTCTGATATTCCCATTGTCTTCCTAGTTACAGTCTCCAAGGCTCTCCCCTTCCCTCCCAGTAACGTCCATAGTTTATAATGGTTATGGCTCAAAACTCATATTCTAGAAGCCAAACAGTCTCTCCCTTTCTCCTCCTAAGAAAACAGCCTTCAGAAGGAAGGGCTGAGTTGCTGCATGGAATGATTTCTCAGGTTTGAGTCCTGGAGTCCTTTCCTTGTGCACAAAGCATTTGTTCTTTTAAAGGAACCAATATGTTTGTGTAACTGACGTGAAACAAGCTTGACTCCAAAAAGATTTAGCTTAATATCTGCCTATGCATTCCGGGGGCCGGCCGTCCACAGGATGTGCATTAAAGGCCCTGGCGGTGGCACAGCTCGTCATGTATGATATCGGGCACGCAAATGTGACGTGATGCCCATGTACTCTTGAGGGTAATTCGATGTGCCAGCCAGCTCGATGGGCAGAGAAGCTATAAACATAGTTGTCACAAGCAAGAAAGAGCGCCGGGTCGAAGGCAGGCTGGAGAAGCAGGCAGCATTGGAACCTGTCTCTGAGCCCTAATGAAAGTGTTAATTAGTGTATTACAGAATTTACAGGGGAAACAGCCTCTCTGCCAGGCCCCTCGGTGACATGCTCTTCATTAACCACTTCTTTCTCTGGCCCTCGCTTCTCCAGCCTCCTTTCCCCATCAAGGCACATCCGGGGAGGAGGGAGACAGACGGAATTACGCTACAGAGGGAGGCTTTCGGGGGGCTTTGCTAAAAAGAGAAGGCCAATAGGGCGCACAACTGTCTGATGTTTATAGGAATAAGTACACATTTAATCTACATAATCATTAATCTTTCTTTATGTAAAAATGATTAGTAAATAGGGTTTTTAAGCAACTGTTTAGTTTACACATTGGCATCATAGATTAACTTATTTCTAAAACACTTGATTTTATCACTCTGCCTAATGATTTGTCACATGATTTATTGGGTAATATGATAAATCATGTGCAATTTATTGTTTATCCTATAAAGAGTGCAACAATTCGTTAAACAGTGATGAAACCCAGCCGTCACGCAGGGAAGCCCACCTTGCTCTCTGCTGCAGTCAGTGGGGTGAGCATTTCCCCCGGGATGAGGTGGCCCTTTCTGTGCCCAGGCTCATAGCATGGGGCAGTTAGACTGCATTTAAATTAAATAGTTTTAGAAAATAATGGTGCAGTCATAATCTTATACTCTAGCCATATTTATTTTATATGGAAAAATAAAGTCTAAAGCCTGATGGGTGTTAAATCCGTGGATTTATTTGTGATAATAAATGTGGCATTCTTTGTTACGAAGGCATTAAACTTAATGGCAATGTTTCATGATACTGCATGGCAGTTGTGTTTCTCTGTCCCTGGCTACATTTCAGGCCAAAGCACCCACTGAAAGGTTTTCTGGAACATTTCTGGGCGCTCCCTAAGCTCGAAGGACTTCTTGGTGCATGAAGGCTGAAGGCAGAGCCAGTACCAAGGTCTAACCTGGGGTCCTGATTACTGACCTTAAGTCTCTTCCCAGGGACCTGGTGTCAAGAGAGCTGACCACCCTCTCATTTGGTGGGGACAGACCAGGGAATACCCAGCTCTCCCCTGGCATTCTGCTCTCCTGTCTCTTAGTTCTTTGCTGTCCCTTCCTTTCTGGAGAGGTGTCTTTTGCCTGTCCTGCTACCCAGCTGCCTTCTTCTGGTGAAAGAATCTAATTCTCATTCCTTCACTCTCAGCACCAATGACCTCTCCAGCTCTCCTGTGACTCAACGTGCATATGTCACCTTAAACCTCAATGGTCAGAGTAGGACATCATCCACTGACCATTTAGATTGTGTGGGTTTGAGCACAGGACCCAAGCGAGGCCAAGCAGAGCTGGAATTAATAGAAATAGCCCGAGGAAAGTGCCCAACAGTAGAAGTAAGGGGAACTGCTGGTGGCCACCTTGTCCTCCAAAAGCACAGAGAAAGTGTCCCCTGAGAGTGAAGCCAGCACAGGTAATGACTGGAGAGACTCAACCCTGTTAGTTAGTATATTACATGTTAAGTGTTAGTATATTACATGTTAAGTAGTACATGACCTTATATGAGCCCCTGGATCCAGCCCTACTGGAAACAAGTTTCCCATAGGACTTACTTGTTCTTGTGTTCTTTTTTGTTCAAGCCAATTTGGCAGAGAGTTTAAATTTAAAAAAAAAATTAGATGAATATACTAGCCCTTCCAGAAGACTTGAGTCCATATTTTTTTCATCAGGAAAGCACGTTATAGGGAGAAGGGACATTTCATTCTCTTTCGTCATCTCTAACAACAGCACACACACTGTGATTTTCTGAGCACAGCCTTGGCAGAGGTGCCCTGAGACTCTCACCTCACCCAGAATAGTCCCACCTTGACTTGTTTGACATACTGGACCTCTATGTCAAATTTCACTTTAAAAATAAGTTCAATGATTATAAATTGAAGTATGTGGCACTTTATCCAGAATGTGCGTACTTAATCGCACAGTAGTGTCTGACACTTTGCAACCCCATGGACTGTAGCACACCACTCTCCCTTGTCCATGAGATTCTCTAGGCAAGAATACTGGAGTGAGCTGCCATTTCCTCCTCCAGGGAATCTTCCTGACCTAGGGATCAAACCGTCTTTTCTGTCTCCTTGCATTGGCAGGTGGGTACTTTACCACTGAGCCACCTGGGACAACTGGATAACCACATACAAAAGAATAAAGTTGGAGACTTCCCTGGTGGGCCAGTGGTCAAGACTCTGTGCTTTCACTGAAGGAGATGCAAGTTCTACCCTTGTTCAGGGAACTAAGATGCCACATGCCAAGCCACACAGCCAAAAAAAGAAAAAAAGAATAAAGTTGATCTCTTTCCTCACAATACACATGTAAGCTCCTGCAAAAAGCAAACAAACAAACAAAAACCAAAAGAACATTGTACCTTGTGTATGGCAGATAGAACCAAGCATGGCACATTTTTACTTGGAAGGCTCTCAATAAACATAGACTAATTCTTTGAATAATCGGAGGGAAGTGAAGCAGTCAGAGTGTGAATGACACGTTTATTCAGTTGTCGAGAGGTTAAGCAGCCCTTTGATAAAGCCTATGTATTTTCAATGCCCAGGGTGTGTGGCAGATTAAAGATGGCTAAAAATTCTTTGCTATTCCTCCATTGAAATCTAGAGTCTAATTTCCTTTTCCTGAGTTTGAGGTGGCCTTAGTGAGATAACCTTTCCTTTTCATCAAAATATTGTGGCAGAAAGGATAGTCTAGCCCTTCATTGTTAGGTCCTGAGAACACTGTAGCTCCTGCCTGGTCTGTTTATAACATTTCCCTGGAGGAAGCCAGTCTACATGGAGGAATCCCTCATAGTCTGAGACCACCATGCTGTGAGGAAGCCCAACCTACCTGTGTAGGGAGGTGTAGGGAGGCCATAGGGAGGAGGTGCTGGCCAGCCTCCAGTCATTCTGGCCCAGGCACCAGTCACATGAGTGAAGCCATTGGATGACTCTAGCCCTATCATCTGACTGTAACCACAGAAGAAACTGGGACCAGGAACTGTCTAGTTAAGAAATAGGGTAGATAATGAGATATCTCTGTTTGGTTCAGTGTGGTTTGCTGTATAGCAATAGACAATGAGAACTGGGAAGAAGCTCCTTTATCACACACACATGCAACATACATGATTCTCTAGTGTTTTAGGGACTTTGAGTTATGTGATCTCTCACGTTCCTTTAACCTCCAAAACACAATGGGCCCATTGATCCTGAGAGATGAGTGTTTCTCTTCCCAGTCTGGCCCACATCCTGTTTGAGAGTGCCTGATGTGACAGGACTGTGACTCTGAGTGAGAGCACCTGTGTTCTGCCCTTTTTCTGCCAGGAAGGAACTGGCATTTTGGGAGGAGCAGTTTTCCTCCCTTCCTGTGGTCTTGGCTCCTAGAACTCAGCTTATGTGTCCTGTACTCAAGAAGCCCTCATAGACCTTCCCCATAGTAGGAAGCCTGTCTCTCCTCTTCCACCTCTCCCTCCCATACCTGCTATCACATCACATTGTCCAGTTTTCATCTGAGCGCTGAATCCAGGATGGCCTTAGTGATTTGCTTGATCAGTTTTCTTCGGCCTTCCATAGAATGGCAAAGTGAAACCGTTAGTCTCTCAGTCGTGTCCAACTCTTTGCAACCCCATGGACTATAGCCCGCCAGGCTCCTCTGTCCAGGGAATTTTCCAAACAAAAATACTACAGCAGGTTGCCATGTACTTCTCCAGGGAATCTTCCTGACCCAGGAATAGAACCTGGGTGGTTTCTTTACCATGTGAGCCACCTGGGAAGCCTCAGAATGGTAACACAAGGACAACAGAAACCTTGGTCTGCACCCCACGGATGCGGTTGAACATGGATAATGTTACGATGAACGGACAGGTTCCCATTCCAAAGCTATAAAGTGTCTATGGTACCTTCAGCTAGGGCAGTCCATGATCTTAGGATCTGAAGACTAAAGAGCCCTGGACAGGCCAGGAACAAGGATATTATGTAGCTTACAAGGCGTTAGAACAGTGATCTCTACCTAAAAGCACCTCTTCAGGGGATGCCCAGAAGACCTCAGGGCTCCCCCAAAGAGCTCAGCTAGCTGAATCATAGTGGTGAGTCACTGGCCAGTTCCGGGTCCTCCCACCCCTGAGGAGCTTCTAAGTTTGGCAATGTGTTTATCCCTCTTAATCCCTCATAAAATACTATTTGCCAATAATGTCACCCTGTAATTACATTTACTGAACTTGCTCTGCCTGTGTGTACGCTCTTCTTTCATTATGTAGCTTCAACCTTTATAATGTTACCAATTGACACCATAATTAGTATAGTTTACTGCAGCACTGATTATGAGGGGCCTCCTTGTCAATCAGCCTCTGTTTGCTTCTGTCGGAGGAGCCATTATTTCTTATTTCTTACCTCTAAAAGTCTTGGTTAATTGGCAGGGCACAGGGATGCAGGGCAGCGTGTGAGAGAAAGGAGCGCTCCCAGGGCCAACTTGCACTTGACCACCCAACTCTTAAGTGGTCACTTTGCTTCCAGCCTATGACATGTGGCCCTTGGCCAGAGCTCTGGGAGGAGGAGAAGCCCTTTGCGTCTGTGTGGAGGGCCAGGGCACCGAGTGCCGCTCCAGCCTCTTCCCCTGGGGCCCCGTGGCTAAGGCTCTCTGGGGCTCCTTCCCCCACCCAGCACTCCCCTGCCCTACCTGCCTCCAAGGGCTTCAAAGAGCTAACAGATGTGGAAGAGCTTTTGAAATAAGCGTGCCATATAAATTCAAGGTGTTTGGGGATGGTTTTCTCATAAACCTGCCAACACTATCTTTTTGGAAAAGACAGAAGTCACAAATCCACTCTCATTTTAATTTACCCTGGTATTTCCTCAGCAGATGGCTAAAGAGCTGCTTGTTGTGTGTCCTCTGTTCCAGCACCTAGAAGCTAGCGCCTTGCTTGGCAACCCCAAGGATCAGGCCTTCCTGAAGGTATGAGTCCACTTTCCTGTGATGCCCTCAGAGTTCCTGTTGGGAGGAAGGCAAGCACCCCTCCCTTGCCCTAAGATCCCAGTGCCCTTCCCAGACCTGTCTAGCTGTCCTCCCCTGGGGCTTCCCTGAAAGCCAGATACCTCTCCTTATGGAGAGCTCACCCAGGCATGACCGGCCTGACCTCTGGGGGCAGGAAGAAGCCCATCTCTGAGGTTCCTGGACTCTGTGTCCCATGGCATGTAAGGCAGGTCACTACCATCATTGCCGCCTAACTGGTTATACCTCTGCCACACCCAGGCCCTAAGTCTGGGCTTGGAGCTGGAGAAGAGTGAGGAAATCCAGCATCAGCTGAAGCTTAAGCCTTATTCTCCAGTACAACTCAAGCAGCTGCGAAGGCTAAGTATCTCTCTCTCTGCCTTCTGACTCTGTTTATCACTTCCTTCAAAACTGGAGATGGCAAATGGCTAAAGATGAAAGCAGTTAGACTTTTAACTGCTTCCCAGGTAACATTCTACCATTTTCGAGATTGCAAGCAAGTACTGCATTTTGGACTCTTTTGTTGAGTCCATTTCTTCTGAGGGATTCTTGCCCACAGTAGTAGATAGAACGGTCATCTGAATTAAATTTGCCCATTCCCGTCCATTTTAGTTCACTGATTCCTACAATGTGGATGTTCACTCTTTGCATCTCCTGTTTGACTATATCAAATTTACCTTAATTCATGGACCTAACATTCCAGGTTCCCATGAAGTACTGTTCTTTACAGCATCGGACTTTACTTTCACCACCAGATACACCCACAGTGGGGCATGGTTTCCACTTTGGCTCAGTCTCTTCTTAAGAGAGAGAGACTGTTTCTATAGCTATTTCTCTGCTCTTCCCCAGTAGTGTACTGGACACCTATCAACCTGGGAGGGGCTCATCTTTCAGTGTCACATCTTTTTTGCCTTTTTGTACTGTTCATGGGGTTCTCAAGGCAAGAATATTGAAGTGGTTTGCCATTCCCTTCTCCAGTGAACCATGTTTTATCAGGCCCTATCCAGCCAGTCCCTCCTAAAGGAGATCAGTCCTGGGTGTTCATTGGAAAGACTGATGTTAAAGCTGAAAGTCCAATACTTTGGCCACCTCATGCGAAGAGTTGACTCATTGGAAAAGACCCTGATGCTGGGAGGGATTGAGGGCAGGAGGAGAAGGGGACGACAGCAGATGAGATGGCTGGAAGGCATCACTGACTTGATGGACGTGAGTTTGAGTGAACTCCAGGAGTTGGTGATAGACAGGGAGGTCTGGCATGCTGCAATTCATGGGGTTGCAAAGAGTTGGACATGACTGAGTGAATGAATTGAACTGAACTGAACTAACAGGGACATGTTTTCAGCTGCTCCACATAGCTGGATGAGAAGCCTGGTTCCCTGGTTGTCCCATTGCTGGTTCTTGTTGAGCATGTAGCTCCATATAGTCAAAGCTATGTTTTTTCTAGAAGTCATGTTTGGATGTGAGAGGTGGACCAAAAAGAAGGCTGAGCACCAAAGAACTGATACTTTCAAACTGTGGTGCTGAAGAAGACTCTTGAGAGTCCCTTGGACTCCACGGAGATCAAACCAGTCAATCCTAAAAGAAACAAACCCTGAATATTCACTGGCAGGACTGGTGCTGAAGCTGAAACTCTAATACTTTGGCCACCCGATGCAAAAAGCTGATTCACTGGAAAAGACCTTGATGCTGGGAAAGACTGAATGGCAAGATGAGAATGGGTGACGGAGGATGAGATGACTGGATGGCATCCCTGACTCAGCAGACTTGAGTCTGAGCGAAGTTAGGGAGACAGGGAAGCCTGGCATGCTGCAGTTCATGGCATTGCAAAGAATCAGACATGACTTAACGACTGAACAACAACGACAAGAGGTAACTAACATTCTTGTAAGACAGTTCCCCTACCGGTGTACTGCCAGCTTCCATGACAAGAAGCTCTGTGCTCCACATGCAGCCCCTTTCATTCCAGAATACCCAACTTGCTTCTCAAACCAGCCTCCCCATATCTTTCATCTGTAAGTCCCCATTTTGCTCTTGGCTGTGACACAGAGCTCAGCTGTTTCTCTGTTTTTCTCTAGAATCCTTTATTTCCCTCTTTAGCTCATCTGTCTCTCCCAGGATATCTGAAGTACAAACTCCATGGGTCAGCCTTTCACACTTGTCACAGCAGCAAACAATAAATCACGTAGGATCTCAGTCTGCACTCTGGAGATGTGTGGCAGCCCTTGTTTTCCAGGGTCTAGCCTTTCTTTTCTATTCTTCTGATGACTTAACACACACCCATCTCCAGAACTTGTTGCCTGGGTGTTAAATTCCTACCAAGCACCAGCTGTGCTGCTGACGGTGGGGAAGCACATGAGGTCATCCATGCTCCATCTGGGACCTGGAGTCTGGTCTGTAGAGACCTATTCTAACTTCAGAAGTGGAGATCAGGAGTGGGATGGGGGTCATAGAAGCTAAGTGTCAGTTTTCTTTGCTTGTGCCCAGGGTGATGTATGGACTTCCAACCACACGCCAGTTCTTTTTCTTCCTGGTCATAAAATTCTGTCCATTTCCTTTCCTGGCATCTTCTCTCCCCGGCACTGTTTCTTGGAGCTGAAACTCCTCCCTCTGAAGAGTCCAGACTCCCCCTTAGCATGTCCATTCTCATCACCACCTTCCTTAACTCTGCTTTCTTTCCAAAGCACCCCACTGCTCAGTTTGGGAACTTGGAGGCAGAGGGGTCTTAGCAGGTGAGCCCACCTTCTAATAGAGATGGAGAGAGGCATTTTGTAAACATCAGAGCAGATTCAGGCTCCCAGCGGATGCGCGTGTAATGTGGCTTATGCTAGATTACTCTTGCTTAAGTTAGAGTCTGTGATTTAGCATTCCTGTTTAGCTGCCGAATTCCACGGAGGATATTGCTGGATCCCAAATCTTTTGTCAGTGTAATTGAGCATAACGTCTTTTCAGGTTTGTATTTCAAAAGATGCATTATCTCCTCTCACCCATTTGTTCTATTTGAGCTATTCAAAACTTTTAGCGTGCCCCATCCCTTGGAAGGAATTTGAGTTTTAGGCTGATAATTTATGTTTATGCTGAGAATGCGATTTCCTTTCTGCACCCGGAATGATTAATAGACTTCTCTCTGTAAATTAGTGTGGGAAAAGATATAGGTAAATCGCTAACTGAACTGAGAATTTCACTTCATTCCAATGATTTCTTCAAGCTCATTCTTATTCGTGCTCCATAGATGCATGATTTTTTCTGGACCTCATGCCCTTTGATCACATAAAAGTCCTCACCCTTGTTCCCCACCTCCTGACGACCCTCCTTTAGGAGTGAGGATCGGCTAAACACTCCTTCCCCCAGCAAAATCCAGCCTGCTGTCTGTTTTCATGTAGTCCTATGAGTGAAGAACAGTTTTAAAATTTTTTAAAAGGTTTAAAAACTCGGAGAATAATATTTTGTGGCACCTGAAAATTGTGTGACATTCAAATTTTCCTGTCCCTAAGTAAAGTTTTGTTGGAACACAGAGGTGCTCATTCATCTATGTGTTGTCTAGCTGATTTCACACTACTATGATTTCTAGCTGATTTCACACCACCATGGAGTTGAGTAGTTTCGATAGAGACCTTACGGCCGGCAAAACCTAAAATATTTACTATCTGGCCATTTGCAGGAAATATTCGCCAACTATTGCATTAGAGAAAGAATGAGAGTTTGCTGGTGCCTCAGGTTGATATTTGGACTTTTGGCTGCCTGGCTGTGTTTGCTTGTCTGTTAGTGATCACATCTTAATTTCCCTTGGAGAACTCTCCCTCTGTCCTCTCAGCCCCTGTATTTGAACGGTTCCATCCTCCTTTAAACTGGCCCCACCACAGGCTTTAAGCTGGAGCCAGTAACCTCAGCAGATTTCCCCCAAGAGAGACTGATTGGTTCAAGATGGTTGCTTGAGTCAACTGGACCAGTAGGCTGTGGGTCAGGGCAGATGTTCTTTCTCTGCGATGTGAATCATGGCATGCAGAGNGGAAGGGCTTGGCCTCACCAGAATCATAGGAGAATTATGGAACAACTTAAGGAAAACTGTGGATACTATGGGCTGTTGAGAAATGACATGGGGGACATGAATCCTAGGAGAGAGATTGAGGGATGACTGCTCTATACTCTAAAACAGCAGTCCCCAACATTGTTGGTACCAGGGACCAGTTTCACAGACAATTTTTCCACGGATGGAAGCAAAGGATGGTTTTGGAGTAAATCAAGCACATTACATTTATTGTGCACTTGACTTCTATTATTATGTTGTGATAATGCAGTAAAATGAGCAATGGGAAGCAGGTGTAAATACCGATGAAGACTTGCTCACATGCCCATGGCTTTCCCCCTACAGTGTGGTCCAGCTCCTAACAAGCCATGGACTAGTATTAGTCCATAGTCCGGAGGTTGGGGGGCCCCGGGTCTAAACGATTCTGTCAAAAGCTTCTGTTTAAGTGAGTGATAGAGAAGTGGACGTTCCTTACCTTGTAGTCTGGGCCACCCTGAATAGTCATTCTATTAATAGAATACTGGATCAGGGAACTTCAGAGAGGATCATCCTCTTTCAAAGTCACTGTGGGGCTCTCCAAGACAGAACCATCGTGAGGTCACCAGGGACTAGAAGGGCATCACCTTATGAAATGTCTTAACACACAGCTGGAAGACTATCACGATGTAAGAGATTTGTCCTTCGGAGTATAAGTCATGTTCACTCATATATGCTGACTTCTTCAGGCCCCTCTGTCTCAGTTTTGGTCCCTCCTGCTCTGCATGAAACCCCATTTTATTTCCACAAAACTTGATTCCCTTATATTTCATGATGATGTATGTCTCTTCCTGTCCTACCTCAATGTGGAGCATCCTAAGCTCCCTGTATTTTCTGCAGCTTCTCCCCTTTCAAAACTTATCAGTCCTAAGTATCATGTGCTCAGAACATCACTAATCCAAGCTCAGATGTTGGAGGCTGACTGTGGCTGGCAGTGTCATGACAGTTATCATGACCATGATATGACAGGAGTCTTCAGAGCTGTAAATCAGTGCCTGAGATAAAGCAGTGAGCTTGGATTTGACCTGTGCAGAAGTGAGAATTGGAAGTAAGAAAGTCAGAAATTCTTCCTGCCATGTAGGCAATTGTCTACTTGGCCTTTGCAAGTTCCAGGGGAAAGATGATATGGCTTCAAGAGACAATTTTGTGGTGCAGTTTCTTTGATCCCATGGCCTTTGCAAAGAATTTTGTTCGCTAGATCTGCCTACCACTTTTCAAGGGAAAACAGGGAGTTCCTTGAGTTTAAGGGTGAGCTTACAGTCTGTCTTTCTGTCTGTCTGTCTGTCTGTCCGTCTTTCTGTCCGGCATCTGTTCTGCACCCAGAACTGCATGGAGGGAAATGAGACAAGCAATGGCAAGGTCCCTGCCCTCCAGGAGTCAGAGAACAAACACTCAGAGCCCACTAACAATCACGTGTCAGGCTACACCCTGGAGAGGTGGTGGCAAACCAGGCTGAGGCAGTACTAGATCCCATGGACCTTACTCTCTGAGGGGGAAGGAGGGTCATTCTAAAGGGTATTCAGAATGCAAGAAGGGCCTGTTGGGAGAAACGGAGCCTCATGGGGAGTAAGGGGAAAGGTCTCCCCCAGGAGGGGTGGGATGGATTGCAACATGAAGAATGAGCAGACTAGTTGGGATGTCAAATCAAACTGGGCACAAAGTTGCCTCTAAAGAGCAGTCTTGGAAAACATGATTTGCTTCTAGGCTTCAGACCTTCTCTCCCAGCACTAAATAAAATGGTCAGAAGGCTATCAGAGTTTAAAAGTACACAGCACGGATCTTGAGGAATTTCTGTTAGAGATAGTCTGATGGTAGACACCTCTTGCTAAGAAATTAATGCATTAATGTGGAAATTAAATAGTGTGTATTAGAATACACAGTAAAAAACTCCATTGATACCCTCTAATTTGAAGTAGAAATAGCAAATGCAAAAAACCCCAGTAAGCTGAATTATTGACAAAAGAAAATAAGATGATATCACTATAAATTCAGACTTATGAGATGCAAGCACAATAAGTCTTTGAATTCACAACCCTAAGTGCACTCATTCGTAATCAATCTATCAATCAATAGCATGCACAAACATAAAACTCATAGAATATTTTTCTCTAAAATCTTTTCAAGGTTCAAACAAAGGCAGGTATTTCAAAACTGTATTAAAGAAAATAACACTATATTAACTGCTTTATCATTTGTTTAAGAAAACTAGCAAAATATTGATATTAAAACTATACTACATATCACAAAAGAGAGAGTTGGAGAAAAATAAAACAGGTCATCTAACCTGGGAATGGAAATACAGGATTGGGTCAATCTATAGATGTAGTTCACTCCCAATCAGTCTTCTGAATGAAATTTTGGCAAACTGAAAAAAAAAATTTTTTATATTTCATCTAGAAGAATAAACATGTGAAATTAAAAAAAATATGTTGAAAAAGAAAAATATTTAAGGAAATCAGAAATCAGGCACCATCAGCTATTAGAACATATTATGAAGTCACATTGCTCAATATTGTGTGATAGAAAATTAGGTCTATGGACAAGAATAATAAGATTATAATAGAACCTAATCTATAAAGTTATTTATTGTATGACAGAGGTAGTGTTATTTATTAAATAAATAGTTCTGGGGAAATGCCTTAAATATTAGGGAAAGCGAATTAGTTCTTTAGCATTTCAGTTCAGTTCAGTTCAGTCGCTCAATCGTGTCCAACTCTGCGACCCCATGAATTGCAGCATGCCAGGCCTCCCTGTCCATCAACAACTCCTGGAGTTCACCCAAACCCACATCCATTGAGTCGGTGATGCCATCCAGCCATCTCATCCTCTGTCGTCCCCTTCTCCTCCTGCCTTTAATCCCTCCCAGCATCAGAGTCTTTTCCAATGAGAAGGTCTTTTCGCCTAAGGCCAAAGTACTGGAGTTTCAGCTTTAGCATCATTCCTTCCAAAGAACACCCAGGATTGATCTCCCCCAGAATGGACTGGTTGGATCTCCTTGCAGTCCAAGGGACTCTATAAACAGTCTTCTCCAACATCACAGTTCAAAAGCATCAATTCTTTGGTGCTCAGCTTTCTTCACAGTCCAACTCTCGCATCCATACATGACCATAGGAAAAACCATAGCCTGGACCTTAGTCGGCAAAGTAATGTCTCTGCTTTTGAATATGCTATCTAGGTTGGTCATAACTTTCCTTCCAAGGAGTAAGCGTCTTTTAATTTCATGGCTGCAGTCACCATCTGCAGTGATTTTGGAGCCCC
>SJYW01057322.1:643711-664807 GCA_006410735.1 Raphicerus campestris | reverse complement strand
TAAAAGGCAAAATTAAAAAAGAATTAGATCAACTCCAATCCTTTTGTACACTGCCATGCCGACTGTACCCATATTTACAGTTTTTCTCTTGATTTGCTTTGTTTGTGCATTTGTGTGTGTGTGTGTGTGTGTGAGGTCTTAACTTAGAAACAGTTCACTTGGGAGTTTTACTAAAGGTGGAAAAAGGGCAGGTGACTCAGCGTTTGGCCTTGTAGTCTCTTCCATGGCATCGCTCATAAGAAGGATAAGGGGGAAGGTGGGGAGGGAAAAATAGAGGGAACCAAACCCAGGCAGATTTTGGAGAAGCAGCAGGTAAAAGAGGCAAGTTCAAATATTTCTCCCAGCACAGCCAGAGTCCCCACAGAAGGCCTCAGAAAGTCGGAAGAGGTGACAGGGACTTAAAATGCGGCTAGTCCTAACCCACCCCAACCCGCGTCTCCCCTGCCTGACCCGCCGCGGCATTCAGCAGAACTCTTGATGAAGCGAACAGCTCCGCGGCAGGATCCTGACCTATTCCCACCCGTCCACCAACGCCCACCCCTGGGATTTTGCAGAGTCCAGCAATGCTGGACATCGGTGAGAAGGAGAGCTTCTATGGGAGGAGTGGAGGCCCAGGACGCCTGGAACGGAGTGGAATCTCTCCCTCCCTTTTGGGAAGCAGCGTCCAGGAGCCTGGGGTCTGGAATGAGATCTAAATGTTTCTGGATCAAGCACTGTACTGCTTGAAAATAAGTGCCACTGGTACTCGGGAAGCTGGAGACAAGACTCTTCCCCTCCCTCGAGCATTTGACAGGGAGGGAAGAACCTGCCGAGAAGCTATTTGCTGGGCCCTGGTGACAGGCTGTGAAGACTGATCTCAGCAGTTTCCTGGGGCAGGAGGACATCGTGCATCCATGGCTGGTTCTGGATTTCTTCGAAGGATGGCCGATCTGATGGCCTCAAGGCCAAGCACCATCTAATGAGATGTTGACACTCTGAAGAGACCCACTGCCTGAGACCAGACGGCTGCCGACCTGCCATGGTAGTGGATCCACTCTGGAGTATACACTCGGGTCCCATCGAAGTCCGTGTAGACTGTGTCCTTGAGCAGCGCCCCCGACCCGAAGTCGATGAGCTTGAGCTCGCCGCGATTGAGGTCGGTAAGGACGTTCTCACCCTTGATGTCCGGCAGTCACCCTGCAGTCGTGGCTGGGCTGCACCGCTTCCAGCACCTGCCAGAAGAAGCTGCAGGCCAGTTCCTCCTGCAGGGCCCCCATTTTCCGTGATAAAGTCGAAGAGGTCTTGCACCGGTTCCCGCCTCTCCAGGATGAAATGGTCGGGCCTCTGAAACCAATCTAGGAGCCTAATGGACGCCGGAGAAGCCCAATGGACGCCGGAGGAGCCCGAGCTCACCATCAGCAGAACCACTCCATGGGCATTCGGGTGCCACTAGGCAGCTCTGCCCAGCGGGAAATCCGGTCCTTCTCCACATGCTTGATGGCCACCGGCAAGTTGTCGGCGACACGGATGCCTGAGTACACTGAGCCGAAAGCCTGACCCGGGGCTCCTTCTTGCCCGGAGCCAGCTTGGTGGCGTGCAGGTCGTTGCAGGGCGCGGTGCGCAGGTGGGCAAGCGAGTTGATTTTGGACAAGAGCACCCCAGCTTCCAGGATGTTGGCGTAGAGACTGTGTCTAGAGGAACTGCAGTAGGGGTAGGGCTGTGCCTGAGGCTGGGGCTGAGGCTGCGGCTGGCACAGAAGGTCGAGGGCCAGTTGGAGGACGACTGGGGGCGCTGCGGGGGCTGGAGGCTGACGGAGGCGACCGCAGGGTCGGGCAGCGCCGGGGCGTGGGTGGCTGGAAGAGCTCGGCACAGGGAGTGTGTAGCCGCTGCGGCTGCAGCCGCCGGTCCAGCAGCCGCCGGTCCAGCCGCCGCCGCTGCCGCCAAGTGCTCTCCGGCCTCCTCCGCCACCGTTTGATAGAATTTATAAACTGTTTTATAGAATTGACCAGAGAAGCCTTCTGGGCCTAGAGTTTTCTTTCTGGTAAGGTTTTTAATTGATGATTTCAACATCTTTCATAGGGGCAGAGAGCCACTCAGATTTTCCATTTCTACCTTAGTCAGTTTTAGTGATTTATCTTTCATAAAGTTGTGGGTAATATTCCCATATTATCCTTTTAAAACCTGTAGGATATAATGTGGTACCTCGGTTTTCATTCATATTATTGTTAATCCTTGCTTCTCATCTTTTTTCTTGATCATCAAATTTACTGACTTTTAAAGAAAGCTTTTTATTATTTTATGCTTTATTTTTCATTTACTTGAATTCTGATAGCTCTTATGTTTTAAAATTCCCATTTTCTTCTTCCTTTTATTTTAATTTGCTTTTCTTTTGCTAAATTTTTGAGGTGAAAGCTTAGATTTTGGAACTTTTTTCAAATACCATTATTTAAAACTATAAATTCCCTTTTAAGGACTATACTCCACATGGTTTTAATCTACTATAATTTCATTTTCATTCAGGTTAAATGTATTTTCTAATTTTTCCTGTGAACTTCTGCTTTGTATGTAGGTTGCATAGGAGTCTTGTCCAGTTTTCCAAGTACTTGATGATTTTCCAAATATCTGTTTTTTTTAATTGCTAATTTAATCTGATTTCAGTCCTTTGAAATTTATTAGCAATTCTTCTAGTGTCCAACATGTAGTCTATTTTGGTGATTATTCTCTGAATATTTGAAGATACAAACATTCTCCTAATTTGGGTAGAGTGTCTATAAGTGTCAATGAAGTAAAGTTGGTAGATGTCCATATCCTCTTATGTCTTGATTTTCTGTCTGCTTGTTCTATCAAGTTTTGAATAGGAACGTTACAATCTCCAACTTTAATTTTGTCTTTTAAACTTTGTATTTTATATTGGAGTATAGCAGATGAACAATATTATGATAGTTTCAGATGGACAGCAAAGAGATTCATACAATGTTGTTTTGCGCATTTTGAAAGCCTGTTTCTGCATACATAGGTATGTAGGATTTGTATTTGCTTTGTCTTGTTCTTCTGTATCTTTGGGAAACACATTCCTGTCCTGAAGTCTATTTTGTCTATAATAATATTATAACATAGACGTTCATCTTTATTTATGAGTCTCTAGTTATATTCCCTCTTTTTCTCCTAATGGTGATCACTTATATCTTCTCTTTTTTTACCTTGGTTAGTCTTAACTAGAGGTTTATCAATATTATTTTATCTTTTTTCCCAAATAATCATCTTTTGGTTTTGTTGACTTTTTCTATTGTATTTTTCTGGGTGTGTGTTTCATTATTGTCACTCATTTTTTCATGTGGAAGCTTAGATTACTGATTTGAGACCTTTATTCTAGTATAAGCCTTTAACACAGTGGTTCTTAAATGGGGGTGGTTTTCCCATCTCTAGAGGGGACATGTGGCAAGGTCTGGATACATTTTAATTTTTTCTAGTCAGTGGGAATATATCAGTGAGTAAAATAGACAGAAAATTTCCTTATAGAATTCTCATTATAATTGGAGACATAAGCAATGAAGAAGATTAAAATATATAATGTAATGTCAGGTGGTGATGAAAATCAAAGCAGGATAAAGAAATAGAAAATGATGAATATGGGCCAGTTGAGACTGGGTAGTCAAAGAAGGCTCTTCTCACAGAGTGATATTTCAGGAGAGACCTGAATAAAATGAGGGAGGGAACCATATGAGTATCTGTGCAAATAACTTTCCATGCAGAGGAACAGCAACTGCAAAGTCCCTGAGTTGGGAGTGTGGTAACGTGGAGCTTAGGGGTGGAGTGAAAGGATAGCAAGGCGACTTATGTTGAAACCCAATGACCACTGAAACGTGTCATGGATCAGACTGTGTTTTGCAGGCCAAGGAATGATTTTGGATTCTAATCGAAGCATCCGGGAAATGAACATTTTGAGTAGTAGACACCATGAGGATCCTGGGGGTGGTTGGTTTGAGAACAGATTGAAGGGAACAAACATGGAAATGTGGAAATCAGCTGAAAATAAGTGAAATTCTCCAGGTGAGAAGGGCTGGTGGTTTGGGCTAGAGGGATAAAAGTGGGGATTGCTGCAATTCCAGACATGTTTTGAAAGTGAATTTTAAGATTCTCTAGTGGATTGAATATGATATATTAGAGAAATCAAGAAGCTGAGGATGACTTTGGTGTTTTTTCCTGAGGACCTGGTGGATGGAACATGGACAGAAGGGCCATTTACTAAAGTCAAAAGTTTGGTTTTGTATTTAAGTATGCAAAGTCTATTGTTCATTCCAGTGGAGTTCTCAAGAAGCAGTTAATTATAACAAGTTAAAAAATCCAGGACTGGAGATGTAAATTTGGGAGTCTCTATATAATATAATCTATTACTGTAATTTCATACATTAACACAGTAAAACCATTTATTTCTCATAATAGCCATCAAAAGCATAAAAAATCTATCATCATATCATGATGAAATAATAAGCTAGGGATAGAAGTAAATATAAAAAAATTACAGCAGACATACAAAGTATTGGTTAAACATAAGTATTACCTTTAAAGTTAGGGAATATAAAAATGTTTACTGTTTTTTTAAACTATGTGTTTTAGCCAATTAGCAAGAGAAAAAAGGGAGGAGATAAAGTTGGAAAAAACAAAAGTGTCTTTACTTGAAAATGATATGATTAACTACTTTAAATAATTCAAGAGGCTCTATTAACAATTACATAATCAATTAATACATTAATATTGATATAAGATTTCAACAGATTGGTCAGACACATGATTAATATTCAAAAGCTTTTCTCTACACTAGCAATAACCAAGTACAATGCACTTTGTTTAAAATAACAACAACAATCTATAAAATACAACAGCTGGGAGTATATAAGTCTAAGAATAATGACAAAATTTCTTGGAAAATCTAACATTTAATAAATTAATATTTGAATATAAATGGAAGATGACTTAATGTTCATGGCTGGGAAGATATATTTTAAAGATGTTCCTTCTCCCCCAAATTATCTAAAAATTTAATGTAATCAAATTTGCAATGAGATTATTATGGAAATCGGCAAGCAGATTCTAAAATTCAAATAGAAGATAAATGGTTGTGGACAGCCATGCAATTTTGAAAAAGATGATCAAAAGAATGAACTTTAACCATCTGATGTCAAATTTATGAAGCTCTAATCATTAAAGAAGTCAGATTTTCCTGAAGAATATACAAATAGATGGAAGAGACTAAAATTTCTAGAAACAGATCCTTGTATATCTTAGAGTTATAAGATGCACTATTTGAAATCAGTGGAGATAGAGGTGGTGAAGAAATTGGGAGTACTGGCTCTACGTGTTAAATAGCTAACTTATAAAACTCACAAAATGAATTTAAGATATTTTAAAATCCTAGACACCTATGCACACACATAAATAAAATTGTTAGCATGTAAAAAAGAATGCTAGAATTTAGTTCAATAACTATAAAAATATAGAAAAAGATGGACAAATTTGAAATTAACACAAGTTTAAAAATGTATAGAATTAGAAAATGTCTCAAGTGAAATGTGACACTGGGAGAAAATATTTGCATCAAATATGATGAAGATAATTCTCCAAAATGCATGAAAATTCTTATAAATCAATAAGAAAATTCAAGCGATCTAATAGAATAAAACAATAAAGAATATTTAAATAGTTTAAAGATAGTCAACCAATTTGGAGGGCAAAGAGAAAATTTTACTCCTGTTACTGAGCAGACTCTATCATAGGGAGACATTAGATATGAGCACAAGGAGGTATAATCAACCATGTTTACTGAGACCTTGTTTGTAAATAGGAAAATGTGTATCTCAGTTCCATTGCATGTCCTTCGTGCAGGGTGGGGGTTAGTCTCCAACTCAGCAGTTTCTTTGGATATATATCAAGTTGGCATCTCAAGTGACATAAAACCTGTAAGAACCTCACTTTGACATTCTGTTGCTTTTTTTTAAAAAAAAGTTGAGGATTGTTCCTCATTTTTTTTTTCTTCTGTTTAAACCAGAATCACTATTGCATATGCCCAGCTTACATGCTGCCTACCCCACAAGTCTTTTCCACCTTCCCTCCCCATCAGGATGAATCTTGTCTTTTCTCTTGTATTCGTTGATGCATTTGATACATCCATATTACTGCATTTGGTATTGTGTATTAATTAGTTCTGTATGTCTTTCTCCCCACCAAACTGTAAGCCTCTAGAGGGCAGAGATGGAATCTTGTTTAGTTATGATCTCCCTGACATATTTCATAGCTTAGGCACTCAATAAATAGAATTTTAAGGCTCCTTTGACCCTCAGCCTTGGCTCAAGGAAGGGCTCAGGAAATCAGGTGTCTACAGAGTGACTGTAAACTGAGATTGAACTTTTTAACACTCTATAGTCAGGAAATGGAACACTTCATATTAGCAGATACATTTAACAAATGGCAAATAATATCAAAGACAACATATTACATGTGCAATGTAGCATGTGTGAAGCTGAAAATGATTTTCCTAAGTGCTGGGCTCTAATCAAGTTCTCTAATGTTGCATTAACATGGGTCCTTTAGCTTCATAGATCCTCTTGATATTTCTTAGACATTTAAGAAATGGAATAGACTCAGCCATATCCTAGCTTCGAATGCACACAACTAATTCCCCCCTGAAACCCAAGAACATCTTCCAAAACATGATACAGATTCCTGGATTCACACCGACAAAAGAAAAAAGAGCTCTGTGGAGGTGAACAAGACCCGAGTTCCCCATTCAATACCAGTGTCCCAGTTTCCAAGTGCACATCCTCTTCCTAACTCATCTCTGAAAAATACACCTGTCAAATCCTTGGCATTTTGTTTTGGTTTGTCCGATGGTGGTTTTACTATTTTTTATCCGTGGAACTGCAAGACACATTTTTCTGTCTTCAAAGTTATTTGGATATTTCTTTCTTTGCTAATGTTGGCAAAACATGAATGCTCAAGGGAGGTGCATGGGGAAGTTTGTATGGACGATGTGTTTCTTTCGAAGCTCATGGAAAAAGAATGCATTTACTGGGTTCCTTTGGCCAGCCTCAGGCTCTCTGAAATTAGTTTTAGATGTATAGACTATGGCCAGGCATTGCCCATGTGGTTCTGAGCTCTGCACTTGCAGGAAAATGTCCTTTCCCCCAGGCAGGGCTATTGTTCCATCACAGTTGTCCCAAAAGGATTAGATGAAGAAAAGAACTTTAGACAGATATGATCCACAGCAAGTTTTCTCACTGTAGGAGGTAGGGAAGCTGTGGAAAGTGGTTCTCTGTGGTCTGTGGCCAAACCTCTGGACCTTGCAGATGGTACACAGGTGTGGCCAGGTGTGTGCCTGAAAACTAAACTCTGCAATCAAAAAAACTAGTCTGGGGATTCATCTTCTAGTATCAACTCTGAGGTGGATTAATCTATACTAGATATTCTCAAGGTTGGGCATCCTTGGGCATTAATGGAACACGTTCCCTCCTTGAGGTCCCAAGTCTTGGACTTCACCTTCAGGGCAATATTCCCTTGCTTCTGACCTTCAACTAACCAACCTGTTTCCTGGACTGAAAATAATAATTTCCAACTCACTAGTGATTTTGCAAGCAGAAAAGATGCTGTGTATTGATACACTTTGAAAAAATATCGAAACCCTCGAAAAGCATAATTTAATATCATCCACAGTAGGCTTGTCACTACTGACACAGTNTAACTAGAGGTTTATCAATATTATTTTATCTTTTTTCCCAAATAATCATCTTTTGGTTTTGTTGACTTTTTCTATTGTATTTTTCTGGGTGTGTGTTTCATTATTGTCACTCATTTTTTCATGTGGAAGCTTAGATTACTGATTTGAGACCTTTATTCTAGTATAAGCCTTTAACACAGTGGTTCTTAAATGGGGGTGGTTTTCCCATCTCTAGAGGGGACATGTGGCAAGGTCTGGATACATTTTAATTTTTTCTAGTCAGTGGGAATATATCAGTGAGTAAAATAGACAGAAAATTTCCTTATAGAATTCTCATTATAATTGGAGACATAAGCAATGAAGAAGATTAAAATATATAATGTAATGTCAGGTGGTGATGAAAATCAAAGCAGGATAAAGAAATAGAAAATGATGAATATGGGCCAGTTGAGACTGGGTAGTCAAAGAAGGCTCTTCTCACAGAGTGATATTTCAGGAGAGACCTGAATAAAATGAGGGAGGGAACCATATGAGTATCTGTGCAAATAACTTTCCATGCAGAGGAACAGCAACTGCAAAGTCCCTGAGTTGGGAGTGTGGTAACGTGGAGCTTAGGGGTGGAGTGAAAGGATAGCAAGGCGACTTATGTTGAAACCCAATGACCACTGAAACGTGTCATGGATCAGACTGTGTTTTGCAGGCCAAGGAATGATTTTGGATTCTAATCGAAGCATCCGGGAAATGAACATTTTGAGTAGTAGACACCATGAGGATCCTGGGGGTGGTTGGTTTGAGAACAGATTGAAGGGAACAAACATGGAAATGTGGAAATCAGCTGAAAATAAGTGAAATTCTCCAGGTGAGAAGGGCTGGTGGTTTGGGCTAGAGGGATAAAAGTGGGGATTGCTGCAATTCCAGACATGTTTTGAAAGTGAATTTTAAGATTCTCTAGTGGATTGAATATGATATATTAGAGAAATCAAGAAGCTGAGGATGACTTTGGTGTTTTTTCCTGAGGACCTGGTGGATGGAACATGGACAGAAGGGCCATTTACTAAAGTCAAAAGTTTGGTTTTGTATTTAAGTATGCAAAGTCTATTGTTCATTCCAGTGGAGTTCTCAAGAAGCAGTTAATTATAACAAGTTAAAAAATCCAGGACTGGAGATGTAAATTTGGGAGTCTCTATATAATATAATCTATTACTGTAATTTCATACATTAACACAGTAAAACCATTTATTTCTCATAATAGCCATCAAAAGCATAAAAAATCTATCATCATATCATGATGAAATAATAAGCTAGGGATAGAAGTAAATATAAAAAAATTACAGCAGACATACAAAGTATTGGTTAAACATAAGTATTTCCTTTAAAGTTAGGAAATATAAAAATGTTTACTGTTTTTTTAAACTATGTGTTTTAGCCAATTAGCAAGAGAAAAAAGGGAGGAGATAAAGTTGGAAAAAACAAAAGTGTCTTTACTTGAAAATGATATGATTAACTACTTTAAATAATTCAAGAGGCTCTATTAACAATTACATAATCAATTAATACATTAATATTGATATAAGATTTCAACAGATTGGTCAGACACATGATTAATATTCAAAAGCTTTTCTCTACACTAGCAATAACCAAGTACAATGCACTTTGTTTAAAATAACAACAACAATCTATAAAATACAACAGCTGGGAGTATATAAGTCTAAGAATAATGACAAAATTTCTTGGAAAATCTAACATTTAATAAATTAATATTTGAATATAAATGGAAGATGACTTAATGTTCATGGCTGGGAAGATATATTTTAAAGATGTTCCTTCTCCCCCAAATTATCTAAAAATTTAATGTAATCAAATTTGCAATGAGATTATTATGGAAATCGGCAAGCAGATTCTAAAATTCAAATAGAAGATAAATGGTTGTGGACAGCCATGCAATTTTGAAAAAGATGATCAAAAGAATGAACTTTAACCATCTGATGTCAAATTTATGAAGCTCTAATCATTAAAGAAGTCAGATTTTCCTTAAGAATATACAAATAGATGGAAGAGACTAAAATTTCTAGAAACAGATCCTTGTATATCTTAGAGTTATAAGATGCACTATTTGAAATCAGTGGAGATAGAAAGAGGTGGTGAAGAAATTGGGAGTACTGGTTCTACGTGTTAAATAGCTAACTTATAAAACTCACAAAATGAATTTAAGATATTTTAAAATCCTAGACACCTATGCACACACATAAATAAAATTGTTAGCATGTAAAAAAGAATGCTAGAATTTAGTTCAATAACTATAAAAATATAGAAAAAGATGGGCAAATTTGAAATTAACACAAGTTTAAAAATGTATAGAATTAGAAAATGTCTCAAGTGAAATGTGACACTGGGAGAAAATATTTGCATCAAATATGATGAAGATAATTCTCCAAAATGCATGAAAATTCTTATAAATCAATAAGAAAATTCAAGCGATCTAATAGAATAAAACAATAAAGAATATTTAAATAGTTTAAAGATAGTCAACCAATTTGGAGGGCAAAGAGAAAATTTTACTCCTGTTACTGAGCAGACTCTATCATAGGGAGACATTAGATATGAGCACAAGGAGGTATAATCAACCATGTTTACTGAGACCTTGTTTGTAAATAGGAAAATGTGTATCTCAGTTCCATTGCATGTCCTTCGTGCAGGGTAGGGGTTAGTCTCCAACTCAGCAGTTTCTTTGGATATATATCAAGTTGGCATCTCAAGTGACATAAAACCTGTAAGAACCTCACTTTGACATTCTGTTGCTTTTTTTTAAAAAAAAGTTGAGGATTGTTCCTCATTTTTTTTTTCTTCTGTTTAAACCAGAATCACTATTGCATATGCCCAGCTTACATGCTGCCTACCCCACAAGTCTTTTCCACCTTCCCTCCCCATCAGGATGAATCTTGTCTTTTCTCTTGTATTCGTTGATGCATTTGATACATCCATATTACTGCATTTGGTATTGTGTATTAATTAGTTCTGTATGTCTTTCTCCCCACCAAACTGTAAGCCTCTAGAGGGCAGAGATGGAATCTTGTTTAGTTATGATCTCCCTGACATATTTCATAGCTTAGGCACTCAATAAATAGAATTTTAAGGCTCCTTTGACCCTCAGCCTTGGCTCAAGGAAGGGCTCAGGAAATCAGGTGTCTACAGAGTGACTGTAAACTGAGATTGAACTTTTTAACACTCTATAGTCAGGAAATGGAACACTTCATATTAGCAGATACATTTAACAAATGGCAAATAATATCAAAGACAACATATTACATGTGCAATGTAGCATGTGTGAAGCTGAAAATGATTTTCCTAAGTGCTGGGCTCTAATCAAGTTCTCTAATGTTGCATTAACATGGGTCCTTTAGCTTCATAGATCCTCTTGATATTTCTTAGACATTTAAGAAATGGAATAGACTCAGCCATATCCTAGCTTCGAATGCACACAACTAATTCCCCCCTGAAACCCAAGAACATCTTCCAAAACATGATACAGATTCCTGGATTCACACCGACAAAAGAAAAAAGAGCTCTGTGGAGGTGAACAAGACCCGAGTTCCCCATTCAATACCAGTGTCCCAGTTTCCAAGTGCACATCCTCTTCCTAACTCATCTCTGAAAAATACACCTGTCAAATCCTTGGCATTTTGTTTTGGTTTGTCCGATGGTGGTTTTACTATTTTTTATCCGTGGAACTGCAAGACACATTTTTCTGTCTTCAAAGTTATTTGGATATTTCTTTCTTTGCTAATGTTGGCAAAACATGAATGCTCAAGGGAGGTGCATGGGGAAGTTTGTATGGACGATGTGTTTCTTTCGAAGCTCATGGAAAAAGAATGCATTTACTGGGTTCCTTTGGCCAGCCTCAGGCTCTCTGAAATTAGTTTTAGATGTATAGACTATGGCCAGGCATTGCCCATGTGGTTCTGAGCTCTGCACTTGCAGGAAAATGTCCTTTCCCCCAGGCAGGGCTATTGTTCCATCACAGTTGTCCCAAAAGGATTAGATGAAGAAAAGAACTTTAGACAGATATGATCCACAGCAAGTTTTCTCACTGTAGGAGGTAGGGAAGCTGTGGAAAGTGGTTCTCTGTGGTCTGTGGCCAAACCTCTGGACCTTGCAGATGGTACACAGGTGTGGCCAGGTGTGTGCCTGAAAACTAAACTCTGCAATCAAAAAAACTAGTCTGGGGATTCATCTTCTAGTATCAACTCTGAGGTGGATTAATCTATACTAGATATTCTCAAGGTTGGGCATCCTTGGGCATTAATGGAACAAGTTCCCTCCTTGAGGTCCCAAGTCTTGGACTTCACCTTCAGGGCAATATTCCCTTGCTTCTGACCTTCAACTAACCAACCTGTTTCCTGGACTGAAAATAATAATTTCCAACTCACTAGTGATTTTGCAAGCAGAAAAGATGCTGTGTATTGATGCACTTTGAAAAAATATCGAAACCCTCGAAAAGCATAATTTAATATCATCCACAGTAGGCTTGTCACTACTGACACAGTAATAATATCCATACTCAGTTAGCTTGCACACTGCTAACTTTTCACAATGCTTCCACAAGCTGTACCCCATCTTTTTCTTTGAATGTCATTGACATGCTCTCTGCCCAAAACTGTAGAGAGAAAGGAGAAAAAGGATGGGACAAATGACAGGGAAGTTACAGTCAAAAAGAGCACCTGTATTATTGGGGATGTGGAGCTAGCTATATGTGACTATTTACAACATGCTCATTTTATTTAACTAATAGAGTTTACGTGAATCAGGAATGAATGTGCCCCTGCTCTTTGGGGGAACAGATGGAGGCCAATTCAACTATTCCATTCTTGAAACTTCCCTGTGGTCCAGTGGTTAGGACTTGGTGCTTTCACTACTCAGGGTCTGGGTTCAATCCCTAGTCAGGGAACTAGGATCCCACAAGCTGCCTAATGTGGCAAAAAAAATTCAATTCTTAGATCAGAAGCTTCTCTATTTCTGTTTAAAACCTGTGATCACCAACCCTAGAAGGTCTCCCAATGCTAGACTCCTCTGCTAGATCTCTGAGATTAACTTGCTTTCCCATTCTTAGAGATGTATTTCAAAACATGCCTGCTCCCTTCAAATGTTTGATTTACCCCCTTCAGCAGATGGCACCTCCTCCTGAGAAGGNGAAAAAGATGGGCAAATTTGAAATTAACACAAGTTTAAAAATGTATAGAATTAGAAAATGTCTCAAGTGAAATGTGACACTGGGAGAAAATATTTGCATCAAATATGATGAAGATAATTCTCCAAAATGCATGAAAATTCTTATAAATCAATAAGAAAATTCAAGCGATCTAATAGAATAAAACAATAAAGAATATTTAAATAGTTTAAAGATAGTCAACCAATTTGGAGGGCAAAGAGAAAATTTTACTCCTGTTACTGAGCAGACTCTATCATAGGGAGACATTAGATATGAGCACAAGGAGGTATAATCAACCATGTTTACTGAGACCTTGTTTGTAAATAGGAAAATGTGTATCTCAGTTCCATTGCATGTCCTTCGTGCAGGGTAGGGGTTAGTCTCCAACTCAGCAGTTTCTTTGGATATATATCAAGTTGGCATCTCAAGTGACATAAAACCTGTAAGAACCTCACTTTGACATTCTGTTGCTTTTTTTTAAAAAAAAGTTGAGGATTGTTCCTCATTTTTTTTTTCTTCTGTTTAAACCAGAATCACTATTGCATATGCCCAGCTTACATGCTGCCTACCCCACAAGTCTTTTCCACCTTCCCTCCCCATCAGGATGAATCTTGTCTTTTCTCTTGTATTCGTTGATGCATTTGATACATCCATATTACTGCATTTGGTATTGTGTATTAATTAGTTCTGTATGTCTTTCTCCCCACCAAACTGTAAGCCTCTAGAGGGCAGAGATGGAATCTTGTTTAGTTATGATCTCCCTGACATATTTCATAGCTTAGGCACTCAATAAATAGAATTTTAAGGCTCCTTTGACCCTCAGCCTTGGCTCAAGGAAGGGCTCAGGAAATCAGGTGTCTACAGAGTGACTGTAAACTGATATTGAACTTTTTAACACTCTATAGTCAGGAAATGGAACACTTCATATTAGCAGATACATTTAACAAATGGCAAATAATATCAAAGACAACATATTACATGTGCAATGTAGCATGTGTGAAGCTGAAAATGATTTTCCTGAGTGCTGGGCTCTAATCAAGTTCTCTAATGTTGCATTAACATGGGTCCTTTAGCTTCATAGATCCTCTTGATATTTCTTAGACATTTAAGAAATGGAATAGACTCAGCCATATCCTAGCTTTGAATGCACACAACTAATTCCCCCCTGAAACCCAAGAACATCTTCCAAAACATGATACAGATTCCTGGATTCACACCGACAAAAGAAAAAAGAGCTCTGTGGAGGTGAACAAGACCCGAGTTCCCCATTCAATACCAGTGTCCCAGTTTCCAAGTGCACATCCTCTTCCTAACTCATCTCTGAAAAATACACCTGTCAAATCCTTGGCATTTTGTTTTGGTTTGTCCGATGGTGGTTTTACTATTTTTTATCCGTGGAACTGCAAGACACATTTTTCTGTCTTCAAAGTTATTTGGATATTTCTTTCTTTGCTAATGTTGGCAAAACATGAATGCTCAAGGGAGGTGCATGGGGAAGTTTGTATGGACGATGTGTTTCTTTCGAAGCTCATGGAAAAAGAATGCATTTACTGGGTTCCTTTGGCCAGCCTCAGGCTCTCTGAAATTAGTTTTAGATGTATAGACTATGGCCAGGCATTGCCCATGTGGTTCTGAGCTCTGCACTTGCAGGAAAATGTCCTTTCCCCCAGGCAGGGCTATTGTTCCATCACAGTTGTCCCAAAAGGATTAGATGAAGAAAAGAACTTTAGACAGATATGATCCACAGCAAGTTTTCTCACTGTAGGAGGTAGGGAAGCTGTGGAAAGTGGTTCTCTGTGGTCTGTGGCCAAACCTCTGGACCTTGCAGATGGTACACAGGTGTGGCCAGGTGTGTGCCTGAAAACTAAACTCTGCAATCAAAAAAACTAGTCTGGGGATTCATCTTCTAGTATCAACTCTGAGGTGGATTAATCTATACTAGATATTCTCAAGGTTGGGCATCCTTGGGCATTAATGGAACAAGTTCCCTCCTTGAGGTCCCAAGTCTTGGACTTCACCTTCAGGGCAATATTCCCTTGCTTCTGACCTTCAACTAACCAACCTGTTTCCTGGACTGAAAATAATAATTTCCAACTCACTAGTGATTTTGCAAGCAGAAAAGATGCTGTGTATTGATACACTTTGAAAAAATATCGAAACCCTCGAAAAGCATAATTTAATATCATCCACAGTAGGCTTGTCACTACTGACACAGTAATAATATCCATACTCAGTTAGCTTGCACACTGCTAACTTTTCACAATGCTTCCACAAGCTGTACCCCATCTTTTTCTTTGAATGTCATTGACATGCTCTCTGCCCAAAACTGTAGAGAGAAAGGAGAAAAAGGATGGGACAAATGACAGGGAAGTTACAGTCAAAAAGAGCACCTGTATTATTGGGGATGTGGAGCTAGCTATATGTGACTATTTACAACATGCTCATTTTATTTAACTAATAGAGTTTACGTGAATCAGGAATGAATGTGCCCCTGCTCTTTGGGGGAACAGATGGAGGCCAATTCAACTATTCCATTCTTGAAACTTCCCTGTGGTCCAGTGGTTAGGACTTGGTGCTTTCACTACTCAGGGTCTGGGTTCAATCCCTAGTCAGGGAACTAGGATCCCACAAGCTGCCTAATGTGGCAAAAAAAATTCAATTCTTAGATCAGAAGCTTCTCTATTTCTGTTTAAAACCTGTGATCACCAACCCTAGAAGGTCTCCCAATGCTAGACTCCTCTGCTAGATCTCTGAGATTAACTTGCTTTCCCATTCTTAGAGATATATTTCAAAACATGCCTGCTCCCTTCAAATGTTTGATTTACCCCCTTCAGCAGATGGCACCTCCTCCTGAGAAGGCAGAAAATATCACACTGGGGCAATGCATCCTGAGGCTAAGTCCCTAGTCATCTACACCTGCACAGATCCTCCCCTCCTTCATCCTCCCATCTCGCTGTGGGGTGGAGAATACTCTCCCTTCTGTCCGAAGTACCCCCTCACCACCAAAACATTGGGTCCCATACCAGCTATCAATACGTTTATAGGAACCAATGCTGTTTATTAATTATCCTTTCCCTTTCTTATCTCTGCAACTAATCTTACCCCACTGGGACCTTCTTATTGGGGTGAACATACTCAAAATTCCTAAATTAAAACAAGCAAGCAAGGAAGCAAATAAAATGTACCTCTCTGGATTCCACATGTCCCGTCAGCTCCTAACCTATTGCTAGTCTCTCAGCCACAGACAAACTGGAGGAAAGAATGGCCTCTAGTTTTGCAAAGAAGGAGAGATGGTCTATGTCATCGACACAATTTTGTTCTCCTTTCCTCACCACCCCGCCCGACCCCCCATTCACAATGAGGTTCGCAGCATTGATTTCTGGCCACATCACTCTACCAACAGTATCACTGTTTATCAGTGACTTCCATGTCCCTGAATTCAATGGCTGCTTTGAATTTTTCTTTTTTATTTTAAATTGATTGATTTTTAATTGAAGGATAATTGCTTTATAGAATTGTGTTGGTTTCTGCCAAACATAGGTACTCATATGTCCCCTCCCTCCCCATCCCATACCTCTAGGTTGTTCCAGAGCCCTGGTTTGAGTTCCCCGAGTCATACAACAAATTCTTATTGGCAATATATTTTATATATGGTAATGTATGTTTCCCCATTATTCTCTCCATACATCCCACCCTCTCCTTCCTCCCCCCACCATGTCCATAGGTCTCTTCTCTATGTCTGTGTCTTCCCTTCATCCTTAACAGCGCTGGGCACTGGGAACCACAGCCACATCATTGAAACCACCTCTTCCTTTGGATTCTTTGATGGTATATTTGTTCTCTGTCTATTGGTCTACAATTTCCTTTTCAGTCTCTTTGAAGGCTCATTCTTTTCTGTTCAACTGTGAAATGTCAGAGTTGTCCAAGACATTTCTTACTCCTTATTTTTCCTTTAGCAATCTCCTTTATTGTTGAGCTTCCATACTCTTATCTGCAATGATTTCCCCTCTGCCAAGCACTAGATTCATATTTCTGGCTAATTCCCATCTTAAATTAAATAGTCCAAATGCACTCTAAACTCAGTGTATTCAAAAGAAAAAAATCATGTTTTTTTTTTTCCCAAACTCAGCCCTCATCTCTAGTTTCTCATTTCTGCGGAAGTCACCCCTACCCTCAACCAGCTATAAAAGAGAATTTGGGTTCTCCTGAACTCTGTTTCTCTGGTCTCCATATCCAAATTATTGCCAAGATTCAATGTCCTGTCTCCTAATCTATATGGAATATGGACTCTTCATGGCCAGTTCAATCAACCAACTTCAAGTTGCCATCTCCTCCTATTGACTATGCAGTAACTATCAACTAACCTATCCTTACTCCACCATTTTCCATGATGTATTCAGAGTAATCTTTGCAAATGGAAAGCATGGGGATAGAACAACGCTATTTCCTTCTCCTCTTGACTTTAGCCCATTCATTCAGGCATTTAATATTCAATGCTTAGGGAAAAAAAAAATAGCACTCAGAGCAGAATACAGAGGTAAAATTCTAGTTGTTGAGAATCCAAAGTTAGGCCTCAGGGAGATGGAAAGGAGTTATGTGCATAAACAATAGATTTGGAAGAATTCNGATGCCACAAAGCAGATCTGGTTTCCCAACTGCAGGCAGCTGTTGCAAATGAACATTAGGGCAGATTTGCGGGACTGATTTTTATTCATCCATCTATGGAATGAGGTGGCCCAGCTCTTTGGTTCCTTTCAGTGGCATTCCACTGGGAATGGACCACGGATGAAGCATCCTTCTCTGGAGACTCGTGGGAATCAGGAGGCACTGCTAGACCAAGTCTCCCCACCCCAGAGTCCAGGACAACCATGCTTAATTACTCGCATGTTCTTTGGAAGCTTCGTAGCTGCTAATGAAGGGTGACCGCTCGAGACCTATGGCATCCAGAAAAGATGCTCCTGTGAGTGGATTTGGACTTGGGTTGCTGTCCAAGCTTCTGCACAACTTTCCTTCTAAATTCTTACCAAAGTATGTATTTGAGTAAGCCAAGCATTCCAGTCCGCATCCAGAATGGTGACTCTCCTGCACTTGTTTCTGGCATATACCATTCTGCAATTAGAGTTCCCGCTCTGCCAGCAGAAGCAACCTACACTCCCTGACCTCTTGCCTACCTCTTTGCCACAGATGGCCACGCAGGTGGGAGGTGCCACTGCCCTTCAGGGCCTGAGCCATTATCCTAGGATAAAGTCTAATCACTTAGCTGTGGGCACCAAACTTGTTCATCTTGAACTCACTTTGATTCCCCTAGGACTTGCCTGGAAATTGCTGGGTAAGCGAACTGCCCTAAATTAGCACATGGGTCCGTCCATGCTTTCCACTGTGTTTAGGAAGGCTTTACTTTGTATTCGTGTCCAGTCCCTGATCCCAGACCCACTCCCTGCGGTGGATACATTTTCACCACATTTATTATTCTTTCCGGTTCCTGCTTTCCAAATTGCCCAGAGACAGGAGTCACCTCTCTGCTCCCCTCAACCCTAAGAGTATTTTGAGAGCAGCAGGCTGGCTAACTTTCCAGTGAACTTGTATGCAGCAATCCCTAACCAACTGAGAATACATTCAGGAAGCCAGGTCAATATATAATCTCTAACAGTCAGCCTGTTAAGCCACCAGTCTCCTTGACAGACATTAATAAAAATGCCGTCTCCAACATGGCCCAGCTCTGGCAGCCCCGGGTTTCTGGCGGGCCTCCGTTGACATGAGGGGTGCAACCCCAACCTGCCACACTGTCAAATGATGTGGCTAAGAAAAGTGACAGAGAGAAGGCTGGGTGTGTTCCCTGCCTGACTAATGAGCTTCTGAGGCCAATTATTTATTTTCTCTGAATCAAATCTTTGAGAACCAGGTACCCCTCCATGCACAATGAATACAGCACTGAGCTCTGGACTCCAGGCCTGGCCTAACTTATCACGTGAGGTTTTGGATCCTGGCCAGATCAGGAGACAAGGCCGCCTTTCTGAGTCCTTCGTGCTTTGTGAACAAGATGACACAGGGAAGGCAGAGGCCTGGGGGTGGCGAGGAGGATGAGAAAGCTTCTGCCCTCCTCCTCTCTCACTTGCTTGCCACCCCTCCCTTTCTTTACAAGGTAGGGAGTAGGCAAAAAGGCTCTTCTCTCATTCTTATTATGCATTTTTTCTCACTTTTCTCTTTAAAAATATTTTTCAATTTTTGATATTTTAATTTTATTTTTTATTGAAGTATAGTTGAATTATGATATTGTGCTAATCACTGCTGTACAGCAAAGTGACTCAGTGGTACATAGACACATGTATATATATTCTTTTCCATTCTGGTTTATCACAGGATATTGAATATAGTTCCCTGTGCCCTAGAGTGGGACCTTGTTGTTTATCCATTCTAAATATACCTGTTTGTAACTGCTAATCACAGGCTCTCATCTCATGACATGAAGTGTGATTGGGCAGCTTCTTGCAGGCACCTTTGAGATAACTCTGAGATGGTGCTTTGGCTGAGCTAGAAGCCCCACGTGACCCTTCTGAGGCATCAGCTTGGCTCCTGTCATCTCTTTCTCTGGAACCTTCTGGCCTCTCAGCATTGCTTTACTTTTGATGCACTTAACATGGGCTTGCTTTTTTTTATTCATATATGTTCTTGCAAAATATGTACTCTTGATTTGTATGCATGCAATTGAATTTCATATAAATGATATTGGTGGAGACATTGTAGACTTTTTAAAAATTTCCCTCACTTAGCACTATACCGTTAAGACCCAGGATACATCTAGACTGTTTTTTTCCCAGGTGATGCATCAGGCTCCATGGTTTGCATTCACCATATTTTATCTATACACTCATTCAAAGATGGGCAATCCAAACGCCTTCAACTCCTCAACGTGGCAGACAAGATTACCATGGACTTCTTAGCACATGTCCACTTAGGAGGATGTATGGGAACTGGAGATACCCTTGAGCAGATGCATTTTAGAAGGTGACTTAAAGCTGCTGCTGCTGCTGCTGCTAAGTTGCTTCAGTCGTGTCTCTGTGCGACCCCATAGATGGCAGCCCACCAGGCGCCCCCGTCCCTGGGATTCTCCAGGCAAGAATACTGGAGTGGGTTGCCATTTCCTTCTCCAGTGCATGGAAGTGAAAAATGAAAGTGAAGTCGCTCAGTCGTGTCCGTCCCTCAGCGACCCCATGGACTGCAGCCTTCCAGGCTCCTCCGTCTATGGGATTTTCCAGGCAAGAGTACCAGAGTGGGGTGCCATTGCCTTCTCCGACTTAAAGCTAGCCAATTGCTATTCAGAATTGCTGCACCGGTCACATTAGCTTAAGAGGTGGATTACATTCTCATATCCCAACATTTCCTCCAGTGTTTGGCACCAGCTTTCTAACTTGGCCAGTCTAAGACGTATAAGCAATAGCTCATTATTGTTGTAATTTACACTTCTCTGATTATTAGGGATTTTAAGCAGCTCTTCGACGTGCTTGTTAGCTTTAGAATTTTCTCAACTATAAATTACTGTTCAGATCCGCTGATCACTTTTTCCATTGGGTTGACATTTTCTCCTTGTTGATATGCAGAAATTCCTTACACAGTCTAGAAACAATAATCTCTTGCTGTTTTAGAAATTGCCTGTATCTACCAGTCTCGCATTTAGTAACTTTGTTCATGGTTTCTTTGAATAAAAATCTTTTATTTCCGTATCATACAGTTAATCCACTTTTTTGGTACCTTACAGGGGCTTGGGGGGCAGTTTTGTTTGAAAGGTCATGGCCAATGTTATGAGGGAACAAAAAGAAATCAGAGTTGTAAAGATTTGAAGGGAAGAGATAAAATGGAGATTATCTGCAAATGATATGATCATCTCCCCAGAATAACCGACGGAATCAACACACACACTATTAGAACTAATAATAGAGTTCAGTGAGATAGCTAAACTCAAGATCAACATGCAAAAATCAATAGTACTTTTGTATCCCAGCAATAACCAACTTGAAAATAAAACGTGAAAGTGAGCAGTGCATTTCTACCCAGGCAATGCATTTCATAAGCATTTTGTGTTTTGTTTTAAGGGAAAAGGTTCTCTGCTGTGGAGTGGTAACAGACATTTGGTATACCAAGCGAAAACTACTACAGAATAAAGAGAAGCTCAGCAGGGAGGGTGACCCCCTGGACTGGGAGA
>SJYW01057322.1:553086-632860 GCA_006410735.1 Raphicerus campestris | reverse complement strand
TGGACTGTGAAGAAGGCTGAGCACCGAAAAATTGATGCTTTTGAACTGTGGTGTTGGAGAAGACTCTTGAGAGTCGCTTGGACTGCAAGGAGAGCCAACCAGTCCATTCTGAAGGAGATCATCCTGGGTGTTCTTTGGAAGGAATGATGCTAAAGCTGAAACTCCAGTACTTTGGCCACCTCATGCGAAGAGTTGACTCATTGGAAAAGACTCTGATGCTGGGAGGGATTGGGGGCAGGAGGAGAAGGGGACGACAGAGGATGAGATGGCTGGATGGCATCACGGGCTCGATGGACATTAGTCTGAGTGAACTCTGAGAGATGGTAATGAATAGGGAGGCCTGGCGTGCTGCGATTCATGGTGTTGCGAAGAGTTGGACACGACTGAGCGACTGAACTGAACTGGATGAACTGAAGATGGTGATAGCAGGGGCTCACGGCCCAAAACTATCAGTGTCTTTCTTAGAAAATGTTTCAAACTGGAGAAAAATGGTGTAGGTCCCCTAGCAGGCAGATGTGTGTGCAGTCTTTTGTGGTTTAAAATAGGAGTTCTTTTTTTTTTTTCTCTCTCTCCTAAACACAGATAGAAATTGCCATCAGTGGCAGTACATCCCAGGTTGAGGTTGCAAACCAGCTGCCTTGGGCAGTGTCTGGCTCACAGATGTGATTTTTTTTTTTTTGCTTGCAATGAATTTTTTTTCAAAAGTTAAAAAATCACTGAATTTTATCCAAAAACTATTAAATTTACATCTTCTCTTTAAAAATCAGATTATCTGGCTTCATTGAGGTCCACATTATTCATGGCAGGATAGGCCAGAGCTGGTCCAGCTGTTTCTAGACCTAGGGCATTCTGGCTTGTCACTGCCTCTACTGGGCACAAAGCCACCTGTCCCTCAGTGCCTGGCTTCTGTGTTTGTCTCTCCAGCCCTGGAAGGTCCAGAACAGCCTGGCCCATCTAGGGACAGTGCTTTAAAAATGTAATACTGACCATTGGGATTGGGGAATGACATGTAGAAGAAAGAGGCTAAGGGTCCAGCGACCTCTAGCCATCCCTTCATTTTTGTCTTTAAAATGAGGATCTCATTTTTCCCGTCTGCTTTTGTGAAATTTTGCATGAAAACATTCATGAAAAATGCTTTGAACTTTTCCAAGGTGGCTGATAAAGTAAAAGTGATAGGTTTAGACTCTTGATACTTCAAAATCCATGAAACATCTGTATTATCCGTTCTCTTCCTTTACACTTGAAATTGGATACTGTTTTAAGAAGGAAATTTTAGTGCCACAGAACTGACAAGCTGAAAGAGTTGACAGTTCTCTCTGATTTGATGCCCAGACACATGTTGACTTTAATTCTTTGCGAGTCAAAGCCAAGGTTTGGGTGCAAGCTTGGCATTTTGGGGGTGTTACCATGCCACTCAGACCATGCCTTCTGATTGTCACTTGAGTGCCTGGAGTATTTGATACTCAGGGACTCTGGGCGGTACACACCCCACAGGAACTGCGTGACTGCTTCAGGGGTAAGACGATGGTGGGAGAGGCTGCCAAGTCCCAGACAGGTTGTCTTCGATCAAGGATGCCACAAAGCAGATCTGGTTTCCCAACTGCAGGCAGCTGTTGCAAATGAACATTAGGGCAGATTTGCGGGACTGATTTTTATTCATCCATCTATGGAATGAGGTGGCCCAGCTCTTTGGTTCCTTTCAGTGGCATTCCACTGGGAATGGACCACGGATGAAGCATCCTTCTCTGGAAACTCGTGGGAATCAGGAGCCACTGCTAGACCAAGTCTCCCCACCCCAGAGTCCAGGACAACCATGCTTAATTACTCGCATGTTCTTTGGAAGCTTGGTAGCTGCTAATGAAGGGTGACCGCTCGAGACCTATGGCATCCAGAAAAGATGCTCCTGGAGTGGATTTGGACTTGGGTTGCTGTCCAAGCTTCTGCACAACTTTCCTTCTAAATTCTTACCAAAGTATGTATTTGAGAAAGCCAAGCATTCCAGTCTGCATCCAGAGTGGTGACTCTCCTGCACTTGTTTCTGGCATATACCATTCTGCAATTAGAGTTCCCGCTCTGCCAGCAGAAGCAACCTACNCTTGAATTTCTCATGGTGTTCTTGGGATGTTATGTATCTAAGCAAAAAATTCAGTACATGGGAGGGAGTCTTAAAAGGAAGGGGATATTCATATACCTATGGTTGACTCATGGTGAAGTTTGACAGAAAACAACAAAATTCTGTAAAACAATTTTCCTTCAATAAAAAAATAAATTAAAAAAATTCAGTACAATCTGACAAACAGGAGTGTGCATATGAGCCCACAGAAGGAAGCCATTCTCTCTCTCCTAAGTGTAGGTGAGTCTTTGGAAGTGGACTTTCTTGAAGGATGAGTGGCCCTTCTGACAAACAGTGGGCATCTTGGTGCTTCAGGCCGAGGGCACAATTGATGCACAAAAATAACCAGAGGCTGCTGAGTGGCTCGGTACAACTAAAGGATAGAATATGCGGTTAGAGTAGGCTGTGTGTAAAAGGGGGGAATAAATCTGGAAAAGTAGGTGTAGCCCAAAATTTGCCACACTATTTCCTAAAACTGTAGGAAATTGCTTATTGCCTAACACATGCACACATTTCATATATTTGTATATGTGTGTATACATATATATTTCCCTTTTAACACAAAAGGCAACTTAATATACACATTGTTTGACACATTGTGGGCTTTTTAGTTGGTTTGTTTTAGTTGGTATACACTGGCAGTCTTTCTACATCCATATATAGGAAGTGTGGCTATGTCTTTATAGTTGCCTGGTATTATATTGTATGGATATACCATAATTTTTAGCCAGTTTGTAACAGATGGACATCTAGGTTTTTTACCTCTTTTTTCTCTTACAAGAAGCTAATGAATAAGTGTGTAGAGACATCATTTCAAGTGCATGCAAGTGTAACTGGAGGATAAATTCCCAAATGTATAATTGATGGGTCAAAGGGTATATACATACGTAATTTTGATAGATGGTGCTGATTTGCCCTCTGCAAGGGTTATACTGATTCATATTCCNGTGTAGAGACATCATTTCAAGTGCATGCAAGTGTAACTGGAGGATAAATTCCCAAATGTATAATTGATGGGTCAAAGGGTATATACATACGTAATTTTGATAGATGGTGCTGATTTGCCCTCTGCAAGGGTTATACTGATTCATATTCCCACCAGCAATATGTGATGCCTGTTTCTCCAAAGCATCTCTAACAGAATTCTACTGAACTTTAGGATTTTTGCCAGTTGAATTGGTGAAAAAAGCATCTTGAAATAACTTTAAATTGGGGGGGTCTTGCTAAAGTAAAGTTGAACTTATGTTTAATCATTTATATTTCCTTTTCTGTGAACATTTTTGGCCCCCACTTTCAACTTGGTGGCCGTCTTTCCTTTGTGAATTTTTGAGAAGCTTTTATATGTTAGTCATATTTTATTGTGCTGTTGATCTTTTTTAAAGTTGTTGTTGAATTTAAATTGTAATTTTTCTTAGTGTCTGTATTGGTCATATGATTTTTCTCCTTACAGTCAGTAGTAGAATAACTTACTTAGTGATTCTCCTATTATTTTACCATTCTTAGATTTGTGAAATAAAACCCATTTTTATACTGTATTATTTTAATGGTCTAATGGACTCTGTTTGCTAATATTTTATGTCTGATTTTTGCACTAATATGCCAAATAAAGTTAGACAGTGACTTTTGTTTGTTTTTATTTTTGCCTAGTTTGTACCAGATTTAGGCATAATTTTATATTTACTTCCATAAAAGAATGGGACTTGGAAATTTTCTTGCTACATGCCCTAGAATTATTGGACCACCTGCTTTTCTAAAAGATTAAATAAAATTTCCCCAGGCCTACAACTGATTTTTACCAAAATCTCTTTTAGATAGCTTTTTATATATTTTTTCAATGGACATTGGCCTGTTTTCATTTTTCATTTCTTTCTTTGTATTTTCTTCTTCTTTTTTTTTGTGAGTAGGTTGACTACGGGGCTATCCTACTGTGTTTCTCCCTCTCCTAAAGATACAGCTTGTGGGTTTCTAGTGTTCTAACTTACTGATTTTTGCTTTTACTTTTATTATCTCTTTACTTTTTAGCTTNTTTTTCTTCTTCTTCTTCTTTTTTTTTTTTTTGTGAGTAGGTTGACTACGGGGCTATCTTACTGTGTTTCTCCCTCTCCTAAAGATACAGCTTGTGGGTTTCTAGTGTTCTAACTTACTGATTTTTGCTTTTACTTTTATTATCTCTTTACTTTTTAGCTTTGTTTTACTCCTCACTTTTTTATTCAGATACCTAATTCATCTGTTTTTATTCTTTTCTATTGACCTAAGCTTTAGAGTTTATGACTTTTCCCCCTGAATCCTATTTAGCTGTATTCATAGGTTCTGATATATGGTATCTTCACTATTATTTTTTCAAAATTATTCATTTCTGACGTGTTTGCTCTTTAACTTAGACTATGTCTCAGAGTGATTTCAATTTATTTTTAATTTTCAGGTGGCAAGGGATTTTTATTTTCTGATTTTGTTATTTCTATTTTTATTACATTGTGATCAGAGAATATCGCCTCTGCTATTTCTGGTTTGGGGGAATTTACTGGGGTCCCTGTGTGGCCTACAATGTGATTGATTCTTTTATTAATATTTCATGGGCATTTGAAAAGAAAATAAATGATCTGTTGTCAAAGTATGTAATCTGTGTGACTCAGTCCAGTCTGTCTTAGTAATTATGTTATCTGGGGCTGCTAGAGTCTAAATTTTTGTCCACTGGTCTGACATGGAAAGAGTGCTGAATTGTGTCCTATTCTTGGTGTTACTGCTTGTTCTTCCTTGCATCTCCTGTAATTTCTGTCATGCAATTGTTGCTGTGTCATCTGACGCAGGTATTCAGAACTGTTATATGATGGTTGTGAATTTCTCCCTTTAGCATTATAAATGTCTCATTCTAAGCTTTGATTCTGAATCCTACCTTCTCAGGTAGTAAGAGCATGGTCTCTGCTTCTTTTTGTTTACATCTGTCTGATGTGCCTTTGAATAGCTCTTGTTTTCTTTTCTTTTAAAAAATTTATTGGAGTATAATTCATTTACAATGTTGTACTAGTTTCAGATATTTGTTGTTGTTGTTGTTCAGTCACACAGTTGTGTCTGACTCTTTGCAATCCCATGGACAGCAGCACACCAGGTCTTGCTGTCTCTCACCATCTCCTGAAGTTTGTCCAAGTTCACGTCCATCGCATCAGTGATGCCATCCAGGTATCTCATCCTGTGATGCCCTCTTCTGCTTCCGCCCTTGATCTTTCCCAGCCTCAGGGACTTTTCCAGTGAGTCAGCTATTTACATCATATGAACAAAATACTGGAGCTTCAGCATCAGTCCTTCCAATGAAAATTCAGGGTTGATTTCCCTTACAATTGACTGGTTTGATCTCCTTGCTGTCCAAGGAAATTTCATGAGTTTGTCTCCAGCACCACAGTTTGAGGGCAACGTTTCATTGATGTTCTGCCTTCTTTATGGTCCAGCTCTCACAATCGTATGTGACCACTGGGAAGATCATAGCCATGACTTTACAGACCTTTGTCAGTAGAGTAAGGTTCTCTGCTTTTCAACATACTGTTTAGGTTTGTCATCGATTTCCTGCCAAAAAGCAACTGTCTTTTGATTTCATGGCTCCAGTCACCATCTGAAGTGATCTTAGAGCCCAAGAAGAGGAAAGCTGTTACTACTTCCACTTTTTCTCCTTCTATTTGCCATGAAGTAATGGGGCTAGATACCATGATCTTAGTTTTTTTAATATTTAGTTTTAAGCCAGCTCTTTCATTTTCCTCCTTCACCCTCATCAAGAGGCTCTTTAGTTTCTCTTCACTTTCTGTCATTAGAGTGGTATCATCTGCATATCTGAGGTTGTTGGTGTTTCTCCTGCCTATCTTAATTCCAGCTTGTAACTTATCCACCCCAGCATTTCTCATGATGTGCTCAGCATATAGGTTAAACAAACAGGGTGACTGCAGACAGCTCTGTTATGCTCTTTTCTCAATCTTGAACCAATCAGTTGCTCCATACAGGGTTCTAACTGTTGCTTCTTGACCCACATGGAGGTTTCACAGTAGACAGTTAAAATGGTCTGATATTCCTATCTCTTTAAGAGCTTTCCACAGTTTATTACGATCCACACAGTCAAAGGCTTTAGTGTAGTCAATGAAACAGAAGTAGACATTTTTTTGGAATTTCCTTGCTTTCTCTATGATCCAGCAAGTGTTGGCAATTTGATCTCTGATTCCTCTTCCTTTTCTAAACCCGGCTTGGAAATCTGACAGTTCTTGGTTCACATAATGTGGAAGCCTAGCATGAGAGATTTTATGCATGATATTACTAGCATGGGCTGGCTTCACTGGTGGTTCAGTGGAAAAGAATTTGCCTGCAATGCAGGAGATGTGGATTCAGTCCCTGGGTCAGGATGATCCCCTGGAGAATTTCTCAGAACTGCAAGCATATCCACAATCAAAGTAACCATGACCTCAATGAAGAACTATTGAAATAGTTGTCAAATCTTTCCTGTTTGTCATGTCCCTTTTTTTTGAACTGCTGTTCTCATGCTGAAGAATGAACAGAGATGATTAAGACATAGTTACTGCCCTTAAGTTGCTGGGACCCTATGAGGGAAAAGGTGCCATAGGCACAGATAAAGCTGATGAGCAGTGTGGATGGAGGATTGTGAAGGCATGGCACTGAACTTCATCTTGGACACTGGTCTTCTCCTGCCTATGGATTTGGACTTGGACTGGAATTTATACCATCAAGTCTACTGGTTCCCAAGTCTTCCAGCTCAGACTAGAACTACCACTACTGGCTCTCCTGGGTCCACAGGTTGGCAACTATAGCTCATGGGACTTTCTCAGCCTCCATAGTCATATTGCTTCAGAGCAGAACTGAAAACCATTGTTGAAAAACAGCTTTTTCAAGATGGTGGAGTGGAAGGATGTATGCTCATCTTCTCCTGGGAGAACTCCAAAATTGCAACTTGCTGCTGAACAGCCATCAACAGGAGAATGTTGGATCCCACCAAATAAAGATACTCCATGTTAAAGGGCAAAGGAGAAGCCTCAACAAGAAGAAAGGAGGGGCAAAACCACATTTAGAATCAAACCCCATATCCACCAGAGATGCTCAGAGGGCTCAAACAAAACCTTGTGCACACCAGGACCCAGAGGCCCAACAGGGACTGAGCCAGATCTGTCTTTGAGTGTCTGAGTGTCTCCTGCAGAGGCATGGGTCAGCAGTGGCCTGCCACGGGAACAGGGGCTCTGGCTGCAGCAGACCTGGGTCAAGCAGTGTTATGCAACATAGAGTCGCTGAGCAGACAGCCCATAAACTTCAGGACAATTATACCAAAGAAATTCTTGACTGTTAAGAAAGTTCTAGGACCCACAACAGATTTCTCAACCTGGATATCTGGCAAAAGGACTGAGAACCCCCAGGGAATTTGACATTGGAGGTCAGGGGAATTTGATAACAGAATTTCCATAATACCGGGGAAACAGACTCTTGGAGGGCACAAACAAAACCTTGTGTGCACCAGGAGCCAGGAGAAAGGAGCAGTGTCCCCACAAGAGATTGAACCAGACTTGTCTGTGAGTGTCCATGAGTCTCTGGTGGAGGCAGGCCTTGGCAGTTTGACTTCACGCCAAACAACAGGCAGGTAACACAACCTCATTCATCAACAGAAAGTTGGATTAAAGATTTACTGAACATGGCCCCACTCATCAGAGCAAGACCCAGTTTCCTCAGTCAGGCTCTCCCATCAGGAAGTTTCCATAAGCCTCTTATCCTTATTCATCAGAGGGCAGACAGAATGAAAACTGAAATCACAGAAAATTAACCAATCTGATCATGTGGACCACAGCCTTATCTAATTCAGTGAAACTATGAGCCATGACATGTAGGGCCACCCAAGATGGACAGGTCATAATGGAGAGTTCTGACAAACTGTGGTTCATTGGAGAAGGGAATGGCAAACCATTTCAATATTCTTGCCTTGAGAACCCCATGAACAGTATGAAAAGGCAAAAAGACAGGANGGGTCATGGTGGAGAGGTCTGACAGAATGTGGTCCACTGGAGAAGGGAATGGCAAACCACTTCAGTATTCTTGCCTTGAGAACCCCATGAACAGTATGAAAAGGCAAAAAGACAGGACACTGAAAGATGAATTCCCAAGGTCAGTAGGTGCCCAATATGCTACTGGAGATAAGTGGAGAAATAACTCCAGAAAGAATGAAGAGATGGAGCCAAAGCAAAAACAACACCCAGCTTGGTGTTGTTCCAACATCCAGCTGGTGATGGAAGTAAAGTCTGATGCTGTAAAGAGCAATATTGCATAGGAACCTGGAATGCTAAGTCTATGAATCAAGGCAAATTGGAAGTGGTCAAGAAGGAAATGGCAAGAGTGAACATTGACATTTTAGGAATCAGCTAACTAAAACAGACTGGAATTGATGAATTTAATGCCGNGCTGTAAAGAGCAATATTGCATAGGAACCTGGAATGCTAAGTCCATGAATCAAGGCAAATTGGAAGTGGTCAAGGAGGAAATGGAAAGAGTGAACATTGACATTTTAGGAATTAGCTAACTAAAACAGACTGGAATTGGTGAATTTAATGCCATACTTGGGTGCAATCTCAGAAATGATAGAATGATCTCTATTAGTTTCCAAGGCAAACCACTCAGTATCACAGTAATCCAAGTTTATGTCCCAACCAGTAATGCCAAAAAGCTAAAGTTGAACAGTCTGTGATGACCTACAAGACCTTCTAGAACTAACACCAAAAGAAGATGTCCTTTTCATCATAGGGACTGGAGTGCTAAAGTAGGAAGTCAAGAGATATCTGGCCTAACAGGCAAGTTTGGCCTTGGAGTAAAAAATGAAGCAGGGCAAAGGCTAACAGAGTTTTGCTAAGAGAATACACTGGTCATAGCAAACATACTCTTCCATCAACACAAGAGATGACTATACACATGGGCATCACCAGACAGTCAATACTGAAATCAGATTGATTATACTCTTTGCAGGTGAAGATGGAGAAGCTTTATACAGTCAGAAAAAAACAAGACCAGAGCTGACTGTGGCTCAGATCATGAACTCCTTATTGCAAAATTCAGACTTATATTGAAGAAAGTAGGGAAAACCATTAGACCATTCAAGTATGACCTTAATCAAATCCCTTGCAATTATACAGTGGAAATGACAAATGGATTCAAGGGATTATATCTGATAGACAGAGTGCCTGAAGAACTATGGACAGAGGTTCACGACATTGCAGAGGAAGCAGTGATCAAGACCATCCCCAAGAAGAAGAAATGCAAAGAGGCAAAATGGTTGTCTGAGGAGGCCTTATAGCTGACAAAAGAAGAGAAGCTAAAGGCAAAGGAGAAAAGGAAAGTTATACACATCTGAATGCAGAGTTATGAAGAATAGCAAAGAGAGATAAGAAAGCTTTCCTAAGTAAACAAGACACAGGAATGGAGGAAAACGATAGGATGGGAAAGACTAGAGATCTCTTAAAGAAAACTAGAGACACCAAGGGAACATTTATGCAAGGAAGGGCACAATAAAGGACAGAAATGGTATGGACCTAACAGAGACAGAAGATATTAAGAAAAGGTGGCAAGAATACACAGAAGAACTATACAAAAAATATCTTAATGACCCAGGTAACCACGATATTGTGATCACTCACCTAGAGCCAGACATCCTGGAGTGTGAAGTCAAGTGGGTCCTAGGACGCATCACTATGAACAAAGCTAGTGGAGGTGATGGAATCCCAGTTGAGCTATTTCAAATCCTAAAAGATGTTGTGAAAGTGCTGCACTAAATATGCCAGCAAATTTGGAAAAGTAAGCAGTGGCCACAGGACTGGAAAAATTCAGTTTTCATTCCAATCCCAAAGAAAGACAATGCCAAAGAATGTTCAAATTACCACACAATTGTGCTCATCTTACACGCAAGCAAAGTAATGTTCAAAATTCTCCAAGCGAGGCTTCAACAGTATGTGAGCCAAGAACTTCCAGGTATTCAAGCTGGATTTAGAAAAGGCAGAGAAACTAGAAATCAAATTTCCAACATCCACTGGATCATCAAAAAAGCAAGAGAGTTCCAGAAAAACATTTACTTCTGCTTTATTGACTACACCAAGGCCTTTGACTGTGTGGGTCATAACAAATAGTGGAAATTTCTTTAAGAGATTGGTATATCGGACCACCTTACCTGCCTCCTGAGAAATCTGTATGCAGATCAAGAAGCAATAGTTAGAACCAGGCATGGAACAACAGAATGGATACAAATAGGAAAAGGAGTACGTCAAGGCTGTATAATATCACCGTGCTTATTTAACTTACATGCAGAATACATCAGGCAAAATGCTAGGCTGTATGTAACACAAGCTGGAATCAAGACTGCCAGGAGAAATATCAATAACCTTAAATACACAAATGACACCAGGAAGTGGCAGAAAGTGAAGAAGAACTAAAGGGCCTCTTGATGAAAGTTAAAGAGGAGAGAGGAAAGCCTGATTTAAAACTCAATATTCAAAAAACTAAAATCATGGCATCTAGTCCCATCACTTCATGGCAAATAGATGGGGGAATCAATGGAAATCATGACATACTTTTTTTTCCTGGGCTCCAAAATCACTTCAGATGGTGACTGCAGCCACAAAATTAAAAGACACTTGCTCCTTGGAAGAAAAGTTATGACAAACCTAGACAGCATATGAAAAAGTAGAGACATTACTTTGCTGACAAAAGTAATCAGACCACCGATTAGATGGATTACCACCAAAAGTAATCCATCTAATCAAAACTATGGTTTTTCCAGTAGTCATGTATGGATGTGAGCGTTAGACCATAAAGAAAGCTGAATGCTGAAGAACTGATGCTTTTATACTGTGGTGTTGAAGAAGACTCTTGAGAGTCCCTTGGACAGCAAGGAGATCCAACCAGTCCTTCATAAAGGAAATCAGTCCTGATTATTCATTGGAAGGACTGATGCTGAAGCTGAAGCTCCAATACTTTGGCCATGTGATGTGAAGAACTGACTCACTGGAAAAGACTCTGATGCTGGGAAAGACTGAAGGCAGGAGGATAAGGGGACTAGAGAGGATGAGATGGTTGGATGGCATCACCAACTTGATGGACATGAGTCTGAGCAAGCTCTGGGAGTTGGTGAAGGACAGGGAAGCCTGGCGTGCTGCAGTGCATGGGGCCACAGAGAGTCGAACATGACTGAGTGACTGAGCTGAAATTGCTAGCATGGGAGGTGAGTGCAGTNTCAGTAATGCTCTCACGTTTCCACCGTGTGTTCAGTGAGTCAGTACTGTTTGCTGAAATGTCAGCTCAATGATAAAGGCTTCTAGAAGATGAAGTTTCCGGTCCCCCCTGCACCTGGGCTCAAACCAGAAGGACCACCTATTGTGATGTTGGTGCTGATTTTGGACTACAGAATATCTCTAAAGCCTGTCTGATTATTGTCCTCAATGGAGGGAAAACACAGGTGAAATATTCCTTTGTGTTAAAGATGGACTAAGCATACGATGATTACCAATGACCGGCTCACAAAGCCAGTGGAGGACAAGGGAGCCAGCCTAGAGAAGGGAACGCTGGTTTGCGGTTATTTGCAGAAGTGGGGCTCCTAAACTCCTGGGTATCAGAGACAGGAAAACAAGAGTATCCGCCTCCCAGGATGCTGCCAGAAACCAGCGGAGGGGAACCAGCAAGGAGCTTAATGAAATTCCCCCAGAATCTGGAACATTTCTAATGAAAACTGGATTTTCTTATCTTCTCTTCCATAGAGAGTTTCTGATTAGTAGTTCAGAGCTCGGTGGAATTCACCATATATCACTTTAAATGTTTATTTTATGTCCAGCTTATTCTAACATTTTTATTCATCTTAATGAGAAGTAATTGGCCTTCCTATTGCAGTGTTTCATTTTAAAAAAGGGAATATTAATAAGAAATGAAAGCATGCTAAAATCCATAACTATCTTCCTGGCTTTCACCATACTTCTATCTATCCTAGAAGTCATGATTTTAGATTGAAAATAGTATTCAGTGCATTTGAACCACATCCTTCCTGGGGCTGGCGATGCCTTTATTGTATGTCATTATGTCTTCTGGGAATCCTGACATTAAAACGTATCCTTGGTTCTCACTTAAGCCAATTTTATAGGGCAGGGAAAGAAAAGACAACATTTTGCAATGAAAGCACCTTCTCCCATCTGGCAAAATGGCTTTCTGGACTCTATTGTGGCTCATTGTCTAAAAATAGGATGAAGACAAATTGTTATCATTTGCGAAAGCCCATGACAATAATGATAAATGAACAAATTTTTTTGCCCTCTGAAGTCATTGCTTAAGGCTTTCTCTGGGATCAACAATGTTAAACTGGTAAACTTTCCTCATCTGCATCCGCAGAAGGTTTACAAATGGCTTTGTAAACAATTTTAGCCAGAGCGTTAATCTCCCCTCCAGAACGAGGGCTGTGAGATAGATGATTGATTTGCAATTTAAAATGACACTGAAACCCCTGAAACAGATATGAAAGAAACTTTCAGTGAATAATGTTTTAGTTGACAAGAAAAGATAAGGCACATCTTTCATCTGATAGTGGGCTGTTTTTGATAAATATTGTTCATAATGGAGAATTTTGGAATCATTAATGTGTGGATAGAACATTACTACTTTTTGACTGGGACTTTAGAAAACACTTTCTTTGGCAACAGTTTTGTTACAGGAATAAAAACAAAAGACAAGGACATGCTGGAAAAACACCCATTAAAAATATTCAATTATTTGCCCTGAGTCCAAACTGGTACAAGACAATGGTCGATCTGCAAAGCATCTCCCCTGCTTGCAATGGTTTCTCATAACCACACTTACCACCATTTCCGCAATAGAAGACAGGACAATATTGTTTTCACATCTCCTTTTGGTGGCATGGTAGATCATACGGCAAGGGACGTGTCCTGGAAGTAAATCTTTAATCCTTCTCTCTCTTTGTTCCTGTGTTTCTGTCTACAAGTTAGCCTCCAGCCCAGTTCTGCTGGTGTCTGGGAGGGCTGGAGCTTGGGATGTTGGTCTTCAGGGTCCCCTGAGGGGCAGAAGAGCTGTGCTGACCAGTGTACACTGGTCCCGAAGCCCAGACCCCAGAGAGGGCTTGTCTGTCTCGCCTTGTCATCTGTCCCACCCAGCGCTGGACTCTTCCTAGGCCCCTCATCTTTCCCTCACCTTGTCCACCTCTTCCCCTTGCTCTGTACTCCCCTCTTCCCATCTCACAACAATGATGGGAGTCTGGCTATAGAATATTGACCCACTCAGTAGCTCAGTATTCCAGAGTGCAGGCAGTCACCGTGCTTGCAACAGCATGGCACAAGCCCTCACCCTCACCTTCCCCGACTGCTCTGCCAGGGACCTCCCTCACCCCATTCTGTATCTGAGCCACTCAGCCAGTCTGTCTACCTCAGCCACTCTGGAAGTGTCTGGAGGGACATCTCTTGGCCAGCCTCCATCATGACTGGCAGCCAGTCCCTCCCCCTAGCAGAGCCTGGGCGATGGTTTCATCTCATAGAGCACTTGCTGCATGGGAGGTCCCCAAACCATGATTTGAGTAAGATATTAAAAATAAAGGTATGGCCCAAAGGGTGCTAGATTATAATCAAGCTCTTTTCTCCAGATTTGTCTGCTGGTTGGAAATGACTGGATTCAGGCACTTCATTGTGGGTCAGCTGAATATACTTAACATCATTAAAATCACTCAATTGTATTTAGCTTTATTTAACATCTTATTAATGGTCAATCAGAAAGGAGACCTACCACATGCCCAGCAGTGTTGTAGGTGCTGGAAATACAGAGGCAATTCAAGCAGTGTGGTCCCCAGTCCTCACAGAGCTCACTCTGTTTCAGGGGTGAGATTGCTGAGGATCACAGCCCAGGTACCACATTTTGCTGCACTTATTTAGAACCTTGGAACATTCAGGCTCTGCACAACACTTTTCTTGTGCACCATGGAAAGAAAATTTCAAGTAATTTAGTTAGATTTTCAGAGTTCTCTGTATTTGACTTCTGTCTTATCAGTCTGGATCCAATTGCTATAGACTAAAGGTTTGTATGTGATGATGTCTCCACTGTGATGGTATTAGAAAGTGGGGCCTTTGGGAAGTAAGTGCTTAGGTCATGGGGGTGGAGCCCTCATGAATAAGGTCAATGCCTTTTAAAGAGACCCCAGAGGGTTCCCTCACTCTTTCATTCAAGTGAAGATACAGAGAAAAGACAGCTGTCTACAAACCAGAAAGTGGGCCCTAACCAGACACTGAATCTGCCAGCACCTTGATTGTGAGTGAATTCCCCAGTCTCCAGAATTGTGAGCGATAAATTTCTGTCATTTATAAGCCTCCTAGTCTGTGATATCTTACTATAGTGGCCCAAACAGCTGAATATACACTGAAGAGACCAACATACTGAAGATGCTGGTTACCTTAGGCCCTGTGGTGCCTCCAAACTGAACCTTACACATACCCACTTAACTGACCCCAGCATTAGCACTGCCCGGTCTGGGGGGATTGTCTCTTCTGCCAACTATGTGGTTGGGTAGGGATTTAATCATCCTCCTCTGAAGATGTCCCTCGGATCACCAAAGAGCCCGCAGCCTGGCCACACTGCAATCCCCTCACCCTACTACCACCTAATTGGTGGAAATCCTTGAAGGACATAACTGTTATCTAACCAGTTCTCATGGAAATCCAGTGGTTCAGCCCCAGTTCATACTTAGTACTGTGGCTCTGATTAAGGAGCCACCCAAGGGAGCTTGGGCAGTCTGTGGGCTTCAAGAAGGGCCCAGCTGGCTTCGAATATCATGAGTTTGTGATGGCCGTGGACCTTCTGGGTGGGAGAAATGGTAACGGTGGATGCAATTTCCCTCCTTGCCTATTCCCTCCCTCCCTTTTCTCTTGTTTTTCTTCTCCCTTTTCACGTTGCTTCCATTGATATGGGAAACAAGCCCACAATTCTGCTCTGCTGATGTCCCAGGAAGGGGACATTGCACAGAATGTCTAAGAGCCCATACAGGACCAAACCTTTAGGCCCAGAGTTAGGCGTTGCTGGACTAGGATGTCTTAGTGTCACTGAATGGCATCCAGTATGACCTCTGTGTGACCTCTAAGGAAACTGAAGGGACAGCATCAGGTGAAGATGAACCAGTTCCTAGGAGTGGCCTCAGAATGCATCTTTGCTCAGCTGGCTTAGTGACCGCGGGAAGGAACCTGGGTTAGAGAAGGCTCTGGATTTCTCCATGCTCTGCTGACTCGCCCCAGGTGTGGGAGGGCAGAGCTGCGGCTGGGGCCGGCTTAGATGCATGCTTTCATTTCAGAACAGTGGGAAAGGGTGTCTGATATGATAAAAGCTGGCTCCTCCTTACAGTCCCTTTTAAATAATAAGCAATAGCTCCACCAGCCCTATTTTAATGCTAAGTGCACGATGTATAAATTGCTGTGATAACCATATTCATCCTCTACCTTATGTTTTGAAGTATTCCAACTTGCTTTCATTTTATTAATGTATTTCTTTTATCTTTCATCTGAATAGTGTTCTCTATGTAAAGTGACCAAATGTGATTAATGATGAATAGATTAAGATAGGACAGGGTGTTTGAAAAATGACTTAAGGACTGCATGTAAGTCACTGGCTAGAGTCCCAAAATGCAAATTCTGGTTAAGTTAATGACTGGAAAACCATGATGGTCCCAACTGCATGAGCTTTTGCATTATTTAAAATTGCTTTATAAACAATAAATAATTAGCATTTTGTGTTAGAAGGAGTTAATTATTTCTTAATTATTTCTATAGGCATTACAATCCGAACATCAAAAGTTTCAGTGAATTGGCATGCAGACGGTCCCTCTTCTGCTTGGTGGTCCAGCATCATAAGTTACCGCTCACTTTGCAAGCGGTGAGGGAGTGTTCATGTCCCATTAGAGGTCGGTACTTTATTAAAACGTCTGGAAACATCTAGTTTGCAGGAGGATTCTTTCCCTAAGAAGTGTCTGTGCATTCTCCTGGATGGGGTTTTAGGAAGGAAAATTGTATGCCCATGCCTGCCTTCCCCTGACAAACGAGACTTATCATCGGGCAGTTCTGTGCTCTCACTCACCCTCTCAGGAGCTGGGGAGCTTTATGAAAAATAAATTAATAATGCATACTAAATTACATCTGCAAGAGACATTTAGGTGTATATTGCAGTCTTCAAAGATGGTTAGATTTACGTTTTGTTCAAGGAGGCTTGTCACCCCAATCTTCCAGGCACGTCTTGAACTACAAGTCTGCCAGTGTAGCCCATGCATGGCTGGCCACCCCCTAGGGTCACAGCCACTGGGCTCCAGGTGCCAGGTGCACCGATTAGGACCACAGCCAGGAGAACCTTGACCAAGTGACTTGACTGGAGCCTCCAAGGGGAAAGCTGGAAGCTTCTGTGGCCAGGGGGCCATCAACGTGGTCTGCAAAGGGACTCCTATGGCTCCGTGTGGAGAGCCTGGTGTGCAGTCAAAGCGCAGCTCCATCCTGGACACTTAACACTGAGGGAAAAAAGCCACCTTCAGAGTGATTTGGGGGTTTGTTTGTTTTGTTTCGCTAAACCGCAAAGAAGAGAAATACAGCAGCNCAGCATCATAAGTTACCGCTCACTTTGCAAGCGGTGAGGGAGTGTTCATGTCCCATTAGAGGTCGGTACTTTATTAAAACGTCTGGAAACATCTAGTTTGCAGGAGGATTCTTTCCCTAAGAAGTGTCTGTGCATTCTCCTGGATGGGGTTTTAGGAAGGAAAATTGTATGCCCATGCCTGCCTTCCCCTGACAAACGAGACTTATCATCGGGCAGTTCTGTGCTCTCACTCACCCTCTCAGGAGCTGGGGAGCTTTATGAAAAATAAATTAATAATGCATACTAAATTACATCTGCAAGAGACATTTAGGTGTATATTGCAGTCTTCAAAGATGGTTAGATTTACGTTTTGTTCAAGGAGGCTTGTCACCCCAATCTTCCAGGCATGTCTTGAACTACAAGTCTGCCAGTGTAGCCCATGCATGGCTGGCCACCCCCTAGGGTCACAGCCACTGGGCTCCAGGTGCCAGGTGCACCGATTAGGACCACAGCCAGGAGAACCTTGACCAAGTGACTTGACTGGAGCCTCCAAGGGGAAAGCTGGAAGCTTCTGTGGCCAGGGGGCCATCAACGTGGTCTGCAAAGGGACTCCTATGGCTCCGTGTGGAGAGCCTGGTGTGCAGTCAAAGCGCAGCTCCATCCTGGACACTTAACACTGAGGGAAAAAAGCCACCTTCAGAGTGATTTGGGGGTTTGTTTGTTTTGTTTCGCTAAACCGCAAAGAAGAGAAATACAGCAGCATTGATCGTTCCACCCTCGTGCCTGCTCCGCGGTGTCCGCACACCAAGCATGTTGCTTTGCAGCGGGAGGAGAGGCGGTATTTATCAGGGTTCAGAGCCAGTTCAGCCACACACTTGACAAATTATTTGTGGAATTGTTGTATTCATAGTCACTTAAATAAGAATCTGTCAACACGAAGGCTGAGCTTTGTTGCAGCGGGTCCCCTGGTTTTTCCCTGCACACCCAAGAATGATGGATTGGAAGTAATGCAAATTCACTACCATTTTATATGCTGGTGCCTTCCTCAGAGACAGGGAACATAGCTCAGATCATCTTGTAAAAGGCCGTAACTGTAAAGGCCTGCTTCTGTGTTGGAAGTCTTGCCTTTTCTTCCCTCTTTTTTTTTTTTTTTTCCAAATGGGACTTTAGAACAGGGAAATGGAATTCAAATATTTTCCTCACGTCTCCTTTTGGAAAGCGCTCCTCACAGCAGGTGCGCATGCTGGCTTTTTCGGCTAACTCATACATATGCTTAGCTGTGCTCTGTAATTAAAACAAATTGATAAATATAATTATTTGGTTTTATGGCAACTTAAAAGTTAATACCCCTTGGCAAGACATTAAGTCTTAACTCTCGACGAGAAAGTGGAAAAAGCTAGGGCCAGGGAGGCTGGCAGGGTTAGTAACGTGAGGCCAACGTTTTACTGTTTCACATGGCCTGCGGGGCTCCTTACACTTGGGTGGTGGGCTATTCTTTCCTCTGTGTGTGAAGGTAGAGCTGGGTCTCACTGTCTCTCTGAAATGTGAAGAGGGTAAGTCTTTCCTGGTCTGCCTTCCTACGACTGTGAGGCTGGAGGGAACACTGCCAACTGGGGTGATGCCCAGAGGTTGGCGGATTCAGATCTGGTTGGATACTCGGGCCAGTTGAAGGTGCAGAGCCCAAGAGGTGTCCTTCTCTTGCCTGGACAAGAATTCTTCTCATGTGTGGTTGGAATGCTAGGAACAGACTTGTTTCCAAAGATCTGTCTCTGGAATGAAGTTTCTTCAGAAAGTCCATAGGAGACTTTTGGTCCCAGGTCTGTCCTGTCCAAAGAAATAGCCTGAAAGTCAGGAGGCTAGGGTTCCAGCCTGGCTCTGGTTGGAATTTCATGTGAGCTTGGATGATCCCCAGCAGGATCAGGGGCTTGTCCAACCACCTGCTAGCTGCTGCTGCTGCTGCTGCTAAGTCACTACAGTTGTGTCCTACCCTGTGCAACCCCATAGACAGCAGCCCACCAGGCTCCCCCGTCCCTGGGATTCTCCAGGCAGGAACACTGGAGTAGGTTGCCATTTCCTTCTCCAGTTCATGAAAGTGAAAAGTGAAAGTGAAGTTGCTCAGTTGTGTCTGACTCTTCGGGACTCCATGGACTGCAGCCTACCAGGCTCCTCTGTCCATGGGATTTTCCAGGCAAGAGTGCTGGAGTGGGTTGCCATTGCATTCTCAGACCACCTGCTAGAGGCCTTTGTAAATTTAAATCTTTGTAAATGTAAACCCCTTTGATACAAAACTCTAATTCAGGAAAAGCAACTAGAGAGTATGCCCCAGGAAAAGGCCCAGAAAGGAACAAGAATCTCTCTTTCTGCCCTTTTTCTTCCTTTAGAAGCTTTGCGAAGCAATCTTGTTGCCTAAAAACGTATTCTTTTAAGCCACCATGATTTGCATGGTGGAGTATTACATCTGTGGCCCCTATCTTTTGAAAACTGCTGGAGAGCAGTAAGAAAAAAAAATAGAAAAACCCAATGTAAAAACAAAATCCCACGTTATATAACACGTCCCCTCAATACCACTGAAAAATATATGTAATATTTTGAAATCACTGACTAATTATTTCTAATCATTCCATAATAATTTATGGAGACACTCGCTCCTTTGGATGTGTTCCTGTTTTGATCTAAATGTATTCCCGAGCACGCTGTCAAACCTCCCAGTTTGGCAACTGATTTGGTTTTGCTGAATTTCTTTCGTGTGTCCAGATCTCTTGCCAATGAGGCTGTGGAACATATTTTGACAGCTTTGTCGCTAAGTTTGTTGCTACTTGTGTCTGGAACGGGTATCAAATTTCAGAGATTAATCTGTTTGTTTCCTCCTGCTCGAGATGTCTGCAGGAGGCCACTGGTTTGCCTGGAGCCCCTGCCATCCACAAGGAGCGGTCAGGCCTTGTTTGATGGCCAGCAGGATGCACAGGGCATCTCAGCAAAGCCTGTGTTCTGGGTCTGGATGCCTGGCATGCAGAGCCAGGTGCCAAAGGTGGCCATTCTGTGCCAGGAAATCTGCAGCAAGAGGCTGGGATACACATGAATGTTGATATTAGGCTGGGTGTGGCTGTCCTCCAAGCCCTTTTTGCAGCCTTAAGATGAAAGCTTGGTGCATCACAAACTGGTGACAGAAACCTCACAAGACAAAAAGCTTGCATTTCATTTCTTCTTTTGCATTTCCTTCTAGTATTATTGAGTACTACTGTTTTCTGATGGGCACTTTCAGAATCTTCTAGAAGANTCCCAAAATGCAAATTCTGGTTAAGTTAATGACTGGAAAACCATGATGGTCCCAACTGCATGAGCTTTTGCATTATTTAAAATTGCTTTATAAACAATAAATAATTAGCATTTTGTGTTAGAAGGAGTTAATTATTTCTTAATTATTTCTATAGGCATTACAATCCGAACATCAAAAGTTTCAGTGAATTGGCATGCAGACGGTCCCTCTTCTGCTTGGTGGTCCAGCATCATAAGTTACCGCTCACTTTGCAAGCGGTGAGGGAGTGTTCATGTCCCATTAGAGGTCGGTACTTTATTAAAACGTCTGGAAACATCTAGTTTGCAGGAGGATTCTTTCCCTAAGAAGTGTCTGTGCATTCTCCTGGATGGGGTTTTAGGAAGGAAAATTGTATGCCCATGCCTGCCTTCCCCTGACAAACGAGACTTATCATCGGGCAGTTCTGTGCTCTCACTCACCCTCTCAGGAGCTGGGGAGCTTTATGAAAAATAAATTAATAATGCATACTAAATTACATCTGCAAGAGACATTTAGGTGTATATTGCAGTCTTCAAAGATGGTTAGATTTACGTTTTGTTCAAGGAGGCTTGTCACCCCAATCTTCCAGGCACGTCTTGAACTACAAGTTTGCCAGTGTAGCCCATGCATGGCTGGCCACCCCCTAGGGTCACAGCCACTGGGCTCCAGGTGCCAGGTGCACCGATTAGGACCACAGCCAGGAGAACCTTGACCAAGTGACTTGACTGGAGCCTCCAAGGGGAAAGCTGGAAGCTTCTGTGGCCAGGGGGCCATCAGCGTGGTCTGCAAAGGGACTCCTATGGCTCCGTGTGGAGAGCCTGGTGTGCAGTCAAAGCGCAGCTCCATCCTGGACACTTAACACTGAGGGAAAAAAGCCACCTTCAGAGTGATTTGGGGGTTTGTTTGTTTTGTTTCGCTAAACCGCAAAGAAGAGAAATACAGCAGCATTGATCGTTCCACCCTCGTGCCTGCTCCGCGGTGTCCGCACACCAAGCATGTTGCTTTGCAGCGGGAGCAGAGGCGGTATTTATCAGGGTTCAGAGCCAGTTCAGCCACACACTTGACAAATTATTTGTGGAATTGTTGTATTCATAGTCACTTAAATAAGAATCTGTCAACACGAAGGCTGAGCTTTGTTGCAGCGGGTCCCCTGGTTTTTCCCTGCACACCCAAGAATGATGGATTGGAAGTAATGCAAATTCACTACCATTTTATATGCTGGTGCCTTCCTCAGAGACAGGGAACATAGCTCAGATCATCTTGTAAAAGGCCGTAACTGTAAAGGCCTGCTTCTGTGTTGGAAGTCTTGCCTTTTCTTCCCTCTTTTTTTTTTTTTTCCAAATGGGACTTTAGAACAGGGAAATGGAATTCAAATATTTTCCTCACGTCTCCTTTTGGAAAGCGCTCCTCACAGCAGGTGCGCATGCTGGCTTTTTCGGCTAACTCATACATATGCTTAGCTGTGCTCTGTAATTAAAACAAATTGATAAATATAATTATTTGGTTTTATGGCAACTTAAAAGTTAATACCCCTTGGCAAGACATTAAGTCTTAACTCTCGACGAGAAAGTGGAAAAAGCTAGGGCCAGGGAGGCTGGCAGGGTTAGTAACGTGAGGCCAACGTTTTACTGTTTCACATGGCCTGCGGGGCTCCTTACACTTGGGTGGTGGGCTATTCTTTCCTCTGTGTGTGAAGGTAGAGCTGGGTCTCACTGTCTCTCTGAAATGTGAAGAGGGTAAGTCTTTCCTGGTCTGCCTTCCTACGACTGTGAGGCTGGAGGGAACACTGCCAACTGGGGTGATGCCCAGAGGTTGGCTGATTCAGATCTGGTTGGATACTCGGGCCAGTTGAAGGTGCAGAGCCCAAGAGGTGTCCTTCTCTTGCCTGGACAAGAATTCTTCTCATGTGTGGTTGGAATGCTAGGAACAGACTTGTTTCCAAAGATCTGTCTCTGGAATGAAGTTTCTTCAGAAAGTCCATAGGAGACTTTTGGTCCCAGGTCTGTCCTGTCCAAAGAAATAGCCTGAAAGTCAGGAGGCTAGGGTTCCAGCCTGGCTCTGGTTGGAATTTCATGTGAGCTTGGATGATCCCCAGCAGGATCAGGGGCTTGTCCAACCACCTGCTAGCTGCTGCTGCTGCTGCTGCTAAGTCACTACAGTTGTGTCCTACCCTGTGCAACCCCATAGACAGCAGCCCACCAGGCTCCCCCGTCCCTGGGATTCTCCAGGCAGGAACACTGGAGTAGGTTGCCATTTCCTTCTCCAGTTCATGAAAGTGAAAAGTGAAAGTGAAGTTGCTCAGTTGTGTCTGACTCTTCGTGACTCCATGGACTGCAGCCTACCAGGCTCCTCTGTCCATGGGATTTTCCAGGCAAGAGTGCTGGAGTGGGTTGCCATTGCATTCTCAGACCACCTGCTAGAGGCCTTTGTAAATTTAAATCTTTGTAAATGTAAACCCCTTTGATACAAAACTCTAATTCAGGAAAAGCAACTAGAGAGTATGCCCCAGGAAAAGGCCCAGAAAGGAACAAGAATCTCTCTTTCTGCCCTTTTTCTTCCTTTAGAAGCTTTGCGAAGCAATCTTGTTGCCTAAAAACGTATTCTTTTAAGCCACCATGATTTGCATGGTGGAGTATTACATCTGTGGCCCCTATCTTTTGAAAACTGCTGGAGAGCAGTAAGAAAAAAAAATAGAAAAACCCAATGTAAAAACAAAATCCCACGTTATATAACACGTCCCCTCAATACCACTGAAAAATATATGTAATATTTTGAAATCACTGACTAATTATTTCTAATCATTCCATAATAATTTATGGAGACACTCGCTCCTTTGGATGTGTTCCTGTTTTGATCTAAATGTATTCCCGAGCACGCTGTCAAACCTCCCAGTTTGGCAACTGATTTGGTTTTGCTGAATTTCTTTCGTGTGTCCAGATCTCTTGCCAATGAGGCTGTGGAACATATTTTGACAGCTTTGTCGCTAAGTTTGTTGCTACTTGTGTCTGGAACGGGTATCAAATTTCAGAGATTAATCTGTTTGTTTCCTCCTGCTCGAGATGTCTGCAGGAGGCCACTGGTTTGCCTGGAGCCCCTGCCATCCACAAGGAGCGGTCAGGCCTTGTTTGATGGCCAGCAGGATGCACAGGGCATCTCAGCAAAGCCTGTGTTCTGGGTCTGGATGCCTGGCATGCAGAGCCAGGTGCCAAAGGTGGCCATTCTGTGCCAGGAAATCTGCAGCAAGAGGCTGGGATACACATGAATGTTGATATTAGGCTGGGTGTGGCTGTCCTCCAAGCCCTTTTTGCAGCCTTAAGATGAAAGCTTGGTGCATCACAAACTGGTGACAGAAACCTCACAAGACAAAAAGCTTGCATTTCATTTCTTCTTTTGCATTTCCTTCTAGTATTATTGAGTACTACTGTTTTCTGATGGGCACTTTCAGAATCTTCTAGAAGAGTGGCTTTCATAGCAACATCAACATTACCTGGAAACCTGCTAGACATTTTCAGTCCACCCACCTCTTCCCAGATCTACTGAATCAGAAACTGAAGGTAGGGCCCAGCCATCTGTGCTTTAGTAAGCCAACCAGGTGATTCTGACACACACCAAGCCTAGAAATCACTCCTCTAGATTGCTGACCACATTGTCTCATCAAAGTACATTAGTTTTTACTGATTGTTGATTCCTATTCTTTTTTGTTTAAGGAGCTATCTTTATATTTGCGTGTGTGTGCTAAGTTGCTTCAGTCGTGCTCGACTCTTTGCAACCCTAAGGACTGCAGCCTGCCAGGCTCCTCTGTCCATGGGATTCTTGAGGCAAGAATACTGGATTGGGTTGTCATGCCCTTCTCCAGGGGATCTTCCTGACCCAGGGATTGAACCCATGTCTCTTATGTCCCCTACTTTGGTAGGTAGGCTCTTTACCACTAATGCCGCTTGGGAAATTCCATCTTTATTTATTTATTCGGCTGTGCTGGGTCTCCATTGCTGTGTGGGCTTTCTCTAGCTATGGTGAGTGGGGACTACTCTCTAGATGTGGTGCACAGGTTTCTCTTTGGCGTGGCTTCTCTTGTTTCAGAGCACAGGTTCTAGAGCGTGAGCTCAGGATTTGTGACTCATGGGCTCAGTTGCTCCAAGGCATGTGAAATCCTCCTGGAGCAGGGATTGAACCCAAGTCCCCTGCATTGGCAGGCAGATTCTTAACTACAGGCTCACCAGAGAAGTCCTGATTGTTGATCCTTGAACCCCAGTTAAGTTGCATATTGGTCTGTCTTTGATCATCGATACGTTTATTGAATCAACTTATAAAATAAAGAGGCACGTCAAGCATGGACATTTACATGTCTGCCACTGTGTTCGCCAATGGAGAGCCCAGATTGGGCACACACCCACTGAACCTGAAGTAACTGGCAGGTTCATAGAGCAGAGACAACAATACCTGGCAATTACTGTCCTGTGGACAGGTTAGGGCACCATGAGGACACAGGGGATGGGCATCTTTGCTAGGTGGACTGAATCAGGTGGGAGGAAGCAGGGTCTAGGTTGAGAGCTTTAGATCTGGGGGAGCTGAGGAAGAAGGCATTGTGGGCAGAGGGACTGGCTGTACAAGGGACAGAAACAAGAAGTAATGTGGGACACCAATCCAGGAACATTAAGGTAGATGGTTTGGCTGATGAAAGAGTGAGGAGATGCGAGGATGGAGTGAAAAGAAGAGGTTAGATATTTCAAGCCAGACTCAGGAGTTGGGGACCACTGAAGATGTTAAGCTATAGCCACGGTGGCTACAAAGTGNAGAAGAGTGGCTTTCATAGCAACATCAACATTACCTGGAAACCTGCTAGACATTTTCAGTCCACCCACCTCTTCCCAGATCTACTGAATCAGAAACTGAAGGTAGGGCCCAGCCATCTGTGCTTTAGTAAGCCAACCAGGTGATTCTGACACACACCAAGCCTAGAAATCACTCCTCTAGATTGCTGACCACATTGTCTCATCAAAGTACATTAGTTTTTACTGATTGTTGATTCCTATTTTTTTTGTTTAAGGAGCTATCTTTATATTTGCGTGTGTGTGCTAAGTTGCTTCAGTCGTGCTCGACTCTTTGCAACCCTAAGGACTGCAGCCTGCCAGGCTCCTCTGTCCATGGGATTCTTGAGGCAAGAATACTGGATTGGGTTGTCATGCCCTTCTCCAGGGGATCTTCCTGACCCAGGGATTGAACCCATGTCTCTTATGTCCCCTACTTTGGTAGGTAGGCTCTTTACCACTAATGCCGCTTGGGAAATTCCATCTTTATTTATTTATTTGGCTGTGCTGGGTCTCCATTGCTGTGTGGGCTTTCTCTAGCTATGGTGAGTGGGGACTACTCTCTAGATGTGGTGCACAGGTTTCTCTTTGGCGTGGCTTCTCTTGTTTCAGAGCACAGGTTCTAGAGCGTGAGCTCAGGATTTGTGACTCATGGGCTCAGTTGCTCCAAGGCATGTGAAATCCTCCTGGAGCAGGGATTGAACCCAAGTCCCCTGCATTGGCAGGCAGATTCTTAACTACAGGCTCACCAGAGAAGTCCTGATTGTTGATCCTTGAACCCCAGTTAAGTTGCATATTGGTCTGTCTTTGATCATCGATACGTTTATTGAATCAACTTATAAAATAAAGAGGCACGTCAAGCATGGACATTTACATGTCTGCCACTGTGTTCGCCAATGGAGAGCCCAGATTGGGCACACACCCACTGAACCTGAAGTAACTGGCAGGTTCATAGAGCAGAGACAACAATACCTGGCAATTACTGTCCTGTGGACAGGTTAGGGCACCATGAGGACACAGGGGATGGGCATCTTTGCTAGGTGGACTGAATCAGGTGGGAGGAAGCAGGGTCTAGGTTGAGAGCTTTAGATCTGGGGGAGCTGAGGAAGAAGGCATTGTGGGCAGAGGGACTGGCTGTACAAGGGACAGAAACAAGAAGTAATGTGGGACACCAATCCAGGAGCATTAAGGTAGATGGTTTGGCTGATGAAAGAGTGAGGAGATGCGAGGATGGAGTGAAAAGAAGAGGTTAGATATTTCAAGCCAGACTCAGGAGTTGGGGACCACTGAAGATGTTAAGCTATAGCCACGGTGGCTACAAAGTGGAGAACAATTTGGAAGAACAGCTAGGGGCATGGAGATTGCCTTAAAGGTGCGGTGATCCACTCATTTAATCAACGAACATCACTGAGTGGCCAGAGAGGCAATTAGCTTGTGGATGTAGAAACCAGGCTCTGGGATCAGTTGGAGCAGATCTAGTTTGCTTTGGGACTTACTAGCTTTGGGATCTTGGGCACAGTTTCTCTGAGCTTCCTTCTCCTCATGTGTAAACAACAATAATAATGATATTCACTCCAGAGAATTGTAATGTGAGATTATGCATATAAAACATTTATACAAGTGTCAACACACAAGTGTCCAACACATAAGAAACCACACTATTGTTATTATTGCTATTATTGTGTGTCAGGGATTTTTGTTAGGTGCTGAGGCAACAGTGAATAAGATAGGTATAGTGGACTACATGCATGGTGTATTATGGNACAACAATAATAATGATATTCACTCCAGAGAATTGTAATGTGAGATTATGCATATAAAACATTTATACAAGTGTCAACACATAAGTGTCCAACACATAAGAAACCACACTATTGTTATTATTGCTATTATTATTGTGTGTCAGGGATTTTTGCTAGGTGCTGAGGCAACAGTGAATAAGATAGGTATAGTGGACTACATGCATGGTGTATTATGAATGAGAGAGTGGTGGTCAGGACCACGTTGATGGTGTGGGGATGAGAGAAGACTAACTTGGACTAAGGGCACATGACGGTGGAAGGTGTCTTTGGGGGTTGCAGTTTGAGTACATATGGTTGACCCTCCCTTGGGACTAGGAATGAGGAGAAGTAGGAGGAGAGCTCTGGGACTGGGAAATGGTGAACTGTGCTGTGGATCTCTTCTTGGGGAATCTGTAGGGGAAAATGTCCATCGGAAGTCAGATTCCCAGTATTGGAGCATAAGGAGAGACTTGCACCGGGGCTACTGGGCACATGTTTGTTTATACAGACCCAGCAGCCTTCAAGGCGCTTGTAGAGAAGCTGTCATGCCTCTAGGCTCATCCTGGGATCCCTAGCTGGGGAGTCCTCCTTGATTTGAGAACTTGTTTCACTATCGTAACTGCCTTTGGTTGCACACATGAAGTATTGTGTCTGGGAAGTCCTATCTCTCCTCAGAGATGCTTCCTTACTGGTTCTGCCATGCATGGTTCCCCCATGAGATGTTTTCTGCTCCTTCCACTCCTGGCACATCCCAGAGCAGGAGGAGAAGGGCATGTCCGAATCATTCTGTAACCTACAGAGTGACATCTCATTGCTGCTAAGGAACTAATGGGAATGGTCAGGAGAGTAGTCATAGGGGCCATGTCTAAAACCATTTATTACTATGTTCCAGGAGATCTTCATGATACTGTTGAGTCTGATGAAATTTTCAACAAAGGTCTGTCTGGTCAAAATAGCTATTCTTGCCCCTATCCTTCTCAGAGCTCTGCTCTAGGTGGAGACTTTCGTGATACAGGAATCCAAAAGACACTCTTGTCTGTGACTCGTACTATGCACTAGTCACAGCTCATGACTTTGGGGAAGAGTGGATATTCACAGCTCATAGTCTAGAGAGCAGAACCCTGGGTAATGGGACACAGTATGAGTGTGTTTATAGAGGGTGGAGGGGGTTATGGAGGGTTAAATGCTCAACAGCATAGGTATGGAAGTGGCAGTGAGGAGTGGGGGAGACTTGAGTCCAGCTCAGGGTGTTTGTACCAGGCACAGGATAGTGAAGAGCCAATGGGGAAGTGCTTTGGGTAAACCTTCCTGTCTCGGGTGTTGCTACGTTTGCCATTTCAAGAGCCAAGTGTCCCCTAATAAACGCAACCTAGCTCAGAGTGCACAACCATTTGAAATGATCCAGAACTGCAAAGAACAGAACCTTTAGCACTCAAATATCATGCACTGCAAAAGCCACACAGCACACTGCAAAAGCATCAGAGACATAGACGCTATAGGTGCAGGCAGGTGATGGACAACAGTGAAGGGATAGAACTTGAGATAATGAGGAGCAGAGAATGTCATCCACTCCAAGCAGACAGCTTTGACCCAATTCCATACAGAACTGTGTCCATTGTGGCCAGATATTCCTATTCTTCAAGGAAAACCCAGATACCAAGTATATATGTGCAATTACCAAGTTTTAAAAATTGGCAGTTAATTTGCATTTATTATTTTTAACCCCATAGAGCCAAGTAAAACATTATGGTGGGGCCAGGTATAACATTTAATGCTGCCAGCCTGTGATACCTAGAGGTCAGGAAGTCCATGGAGTTCTTAACTTCACTGGAGAGCAGCTGGACTCAGGACCGCCCCTGATGTGGATACTCTAGTATGGGCAACCTGGGGAAAACAAGCTCTTGGGGGTCATGTGGCTTTGTTTTCTCATCTTTTCTCTAAGCAGCATACCTTCTGATAGCCTGTTGGGTTGGGACAGGTGTGAGTGGCAGGTTCCATTGCCAGCCTCAGGCCCCTCCCTAAAGTCCCTGCAACTCATAGTCATGAACAACTGAAGGCCTGCCTGAGGACAGGCACAGCCAGGAGGGCAGGGATGGCTCGAGCCCAGGCCAGCCACACAGGAAGAGAGGGCCTTGGAGCTCTTGCTGATGCCTTTGAAAACTGTGCTGGGGTAGGGGCTCCCACATCATGGTGTGCTACCCACCTGGGAGTCTTCTGTTGGCCTTCCTTTTGCTGGGGCAGGGAGACCACTTACATGTTATATAAAATGTAATAATGTCATTGCTTCCCCCTGGTTTCCTGCTGATTGACTTTTATAGCTTGCAAACATTATGCTAGATTGGTAAATTGCAATAAATTTAATCAAGAATTATTTTATTCAGCCTACTAATGAGGAATAATAGCGTATGTATCAATTAGGCCTGTCAATTTGTGTGAAGAAATAGATTTACAAAGGGATAGTAAGCAAGAAGAAAAAAAAATCCTTGGTATCAGTTCACTTCATTATTTTTAATTTGCTGTGAATATTGAGTATTTCTAACATAAAATCATTCCTCAATTAAAATAAAACAGCTGTACTGCTCTCGGCTCCTCATCCCTTGTTTTTGCTTACAGATTAGCAGTTGTCATTGGTTTCAGTCTGTTGTCATCTCATTAATTTGCACCCATAAATGGGTAAAAAAGTATTCTCAACTGTCAGTGAAAAACGTTACAGAGCAAAATGATTTTCTCATGTTTTGGGGAAACAGCAGGGTTACTGCAGCAACAAAGGAGTGGAGGGCATGGGGTGGAGTCATGGGAGAGAAAGGCCTGCCCTGCTTGGTTGGAACTCTTGATAATTCTCCAGACCCGGCTTGGGACCTTTACTATATGTCCTCGGATCAACTATTTGTAAACCTGGCCATAACTATAGCCTTCTCTCTGTCCCCACAAAACAACTTTGTCAGGTCCACTTCCATCAGGAAATGAAAGCTTTTTCTCCTCCACAACAGTTCATGTGGCTGAACTGTTTGTGTGACTTTCTTTGACTGCAGAAAGCAACAAAAGATGAAAACAATGTGCATCTCTGAGCCAAGGCCCCATGCTTCTGTGCTGGTTCTCTTAGAACCTTGGGAACCCCTTGACAACAAGCCTGTGCCAATCTGATGGACAATAAGACCACAGAGACTAAGACACACCATCCCATCTGAGGTTCTCTTAAACCATCCTGCCTCCTGGTGATCTAGCAGTTGACTGCTGACATGCCAGTAAGCCAAGTCCAGAAGAACCATCCAGCTGAGCCCAGCACAGATTGCTGCCTCAGAAGGATGAGCTAGGCTGTTGCTGAGACCATGATATTTTGGAGCAGTTTATTATACGGCAAAAGCTAACTGATACATATCCACTATTTCAGAGCAGCCTGGAGCTATGTAGACTCTTTGGAAAGGTAAAATAGGCTTAGTGTGAGATGTCCAGAGCCTGGGAAGGACAGAAAATCAAGGAATCATTGAGAACACTCAGGCAGTTGTATCTTTAGATGTTCAAGTGTGAAAATATATATGTGTCTTTATGGATGCCTGTGTAAATGTACATGCTTGTTTATATGTGACACTGATAACACACACTAACTGTCTCTCTGTGAAACCCAAAGGTGGTCTCTTCCTTCCTCAGTCTGCCTCGGACCTGTGACCTGGCTCCCAGTCAGATAGAAACAGTTTACCATTGCCCTGAGACTTCCACCATGTATAACTGAGTAACTCATCTCTCTCCCCAACCTCTACATGTCAGCAGAATCCTGAATCAACACCAAGTGCTCATGAATGAATCACTCAAGAATATCCTGGGAAGCCAAGGAAGGCCACAGTAGGTCTCCTTGTGTGGCAGCCAAGGTCTGAGGCTGCAGCACACTGATCCAACTGTGGCAAGAGTTAAATTGGTGGAACAACCCCAGGGTCCTCACTATACCCTATACCCACGTGCAGAGAAGATGAGCCAGAAAGGGACAGCCATGTCCAAGGTTTGATTCCTGGGTCAGGAAGATATGCTGGAGAAGAGATAGTGGACTATCCACTCCAGTGTTCTTGGGCTTCCCTTGTGGTTCGACTGGTAAAGAATCCTCCTGCAATGCAGGAAACCTGGGTTTGATCCCTGGGTTGGGAAGATCCCCTGGAGAAGGGAAAGGCTACCCACTCTACCCACTCCAGTATTCTGGCCTCAAGAATCCCATGGACTATAGAGTCCATGGAGTCACAAGGAGTTGGACATGACTGAGTGACTTTCATATATATATATATCTCCAAGGTCATCCAAGATACTGGAGCCAGAGGCAAACAGCTGATCAGGACTCAAGATACCCACTCTAGTCCTCTTTCCACTGCCCTGAGTCTCTTCATTGCCACCTTGCCTTCAAGGCCTTTCATGGTCTCCAGGTGCTCAATGCTACTCCTCTCCATGAATCAGGAAGTTCAAGAGACTTTCAGAGGAGAGAGACAAATTCAGCCATCAGGTAGAGAAAGAGCTTGGGGGCTCTGACCCTGGTGAGGGTCCTGGATGATCCTGGTGAGTGAAGTGATTGTGAATATATGAAGACCTCCCTGCTCATCCTTAAATGGTGATACTTGGTGCCTGTGCTGAGCTTTTACAAATACCTAAACTACAGAAAGACAGCAGAAAGACCCTCCTCATTTTGACTATGGCCAAAAGGGGTCAAAAGATTTGTTCTGCTTGAGGTCATACAGCCTCTAAAAGGGGAAACTGTGACAGAGTCTGCAACAAGGTTCATGACTCTCCAATACTCAAGTGCTCTCTGTGGGACGTAACTTGGTCTTTGCTCTTCAGTCATTAACACCTTAGTGCAAATTAAAGTGTCTCATTTTTCTAGGATTATTTATTGAGACTAGGGCACTAACGGAAAGCTCTTGGAGATGGAAATACTCCCTGCAGTCATGACGTGGGGGCACACCTTTATGCTCTGAGTAGCACCACTCAAGCCTTAAATGGAACAGCTCATTCAAACCACAGGACAAAAGAAGGGGAGATGTGCTTTTCCATGGACCATCTATGTACTGTGGGACCAAGAAAGGTGGAAATTAGTGCGGGAGAGGCCACACAACACATGTTCTCCCACCATCTCCCCCTCCTCTCATGCAGTAAGCTTTAAAGAAGTTCTCTTCAAAGCTGCCCAGGCAAGGGTCCTTGGGCTACCTCTTGTTCATGCTCTCTGGGGCTCCTTGGGGGTCTCTGGCTGAAAATATTTCAAACATTCTGTGCACAGTTGTCTCGTGGGTCACCTTCCAGAGTGTGAAGAGTGATGACCCTCTTTGTAATGCGTCCTTCCTCCTGCACTTGGAGCAGTGGAAATTGATGGGATTAACTTGTGTTTATAGGTGTCTTTGGTCTTGATACATCTAAGATGTCTTATAAACTGTTAGTCATATAGCCGACAAGCTATTTTGGGGGAAAGTAGTAGCTGTTAAACTATGAGGGATGGCTTTGCTGGATAGCATGATCTGTGGCTGGAGAACTGCCCCAACCCAAGCATACAGTTGCCTAGTTGGACACTAAGTGGCCCTGGAATGGCAGAAAATTTGCAGACCTGAGAGTCAAGGGAGCCAGACTCGATGCTGATTTGAACCTGAGCCTGATACTAAGAGCTCTGGCTCTGATTGAGCCCATGTTACACCTGACTGGATGCTGAAGGAATCCTCACATTGACTTTAAATGATTGGCCCATTACCACCCCACACTATCTACAATGTATTCTGAATTAATGGTATAATAAATCCTATAATTATCATAATAATTGTACATTGACTTGTGGGTATGTTAAAGATGTTAACATGTAAAAAAAGTAAATATTTAAAATTATAACATCATTTATTAGATGTATCTTTCAATTTCTTTTCTTTCCAGCTATATGCAAAGTTTTAAACAGCATGGGTATCTTGGTTGGGGCTTCCCAGGTGGCTCAGTGGTAAAGAATCCACCTGCTCTTGAAGGAGATGCCAGAGGTATGGGTTTGATTTCTGGGTTGGGGACATCTGCTGGAGTAGGAAATGGATACCCACTCCAGTGTTCTTGCCTGGGAAATCCCATGGACAGAGGAGCCTGGTGGGCTACAGTCCATGGGTTTGCAGAGTCAGATGCGACTGAGCAGCTGAGCACCACCATTTTGGTTAGGGCTTGAATGAATGAAATACTCTTTGGGCCTCTACCGTATCATCAGAAATGGAGTTGATCCTTCCCTGCTGGTTCTCAGGGCTGCTGCTCAGAGAAATTGTTGCATGGAGCTGGAAGATGCTTTGAGGCTGTGATGTGCCCTACTCCACCATGGAATGCTGGCTTCCACCATGAGCTCCTCTTGAACCAGTGGTTCCAGGAGCCCTGGCTCTGAATCACCTGTGTAATCGCAAGTCTGAGTGGGAACATAGGAGCACAGCCCACACACAGCACAGGGCTTGTACATGCATAGCAAATAATAGTCAGCCCCTTACGTACAAAACTTCAAGTTCCAAACTTTCAAAGATGCAAGCGTGCATTCACATGTCCAATCACGGAAGTTAGTTCACAGGTCTGACGTCTGTTGTCAAGTGAGTGCATCCTCTACAAGTGATCGTGCTTCTGTGTGCTTCAGTGAACAGTAGTGTATAGAGTACAGAAGTAGAGTACCTTTATTTCTGGAAGCCTAGGATGTCTGGAAGCACGAATGTGGATACATCTCTTTAAATTTTGTTTTTATTATTTANAAATAATAGTCAGCCCCTTACGTACAAAACTTCAAGTTCCAAACTTTCAAAGATGCAAGCGTGCATTCACATGTCCAATCATGGAAGTTAGTTCACAGGTCTGACGTCTGTTGTCAAGTGAGTGCATCCTCTACAAGTGATTGTGCTTCTGTGTGCTTCAGTGAACAGTAGTGTGTAGAGTACCTTTATTTCTGGAAGCCTAGGATGTCTGAAAGCACAAATGTGGATACATCTCTTTAAATTTTGTTTTTATTATTTATATATTTTTGGCCGTAGTTGGTCTTTGTTGCTGCTCGAGATTTTCTCCAGTTGCGGTGTGAGGGCTTTTCATTGCAGTGGCTTCTCTTGTTGTGGAGCACAGACTCTAGGGCACGTGGGCTCAGTAGTTGGGGTTCCCAGGTTCTAAAGCACAAGATCAATAGTTATGACTCACGGGCTTAGTTGCTCCACGGCATGTGGGATCTTCCCTGATCAGGGACCAAACCCATGTCTCCTGTGCAGGCAGGCAGCTCTTTACCGCTGAGCCAGCAGGGAAGCCCTGGGATAGTTAGGGTTGAATCCATCAAGGAACCAGAACCGGTGCCATCAAAGTCAGGTGTGAGTGAAGTTTCAGCCTGCCTTCTTTCTCCTTATGCTGGTGATTCTTCAGCTCTACCATCTCCTACCCCTTTTCCCTCCTCCAGTCAGTAACTCTTCTTGCTTATTCACTCAATGCCAGCCTCTGTATGCCCACTGTTATCCTGCCCTACTGTACTTTTCAAGGTACTTTACTGTAAGATTAAAAATGTTTTCTTTATTTTTTTCTGTTTATTACATTTTTTTGTTTTATTTGCGTGAAAAGTATTACAAACCTATGACATACACAGTACTACATAACTGTGTTGGCTGAGTATCTAGGCTAACTTTGTTGGACTCACGAAACAAATCGGAGTCACGAACGTACTCCTGGAACAGAACTCATTTGTATGTAGGAAATGTACTATAGTGATGACTCTTAGAGCCAAGCCTCCTCCCTGCCTTGACCTTCACTGCATCCAGGCTCTGCAGCAGCCGCATGCACTAAAGATGGTTTGTGGGTGTGGCCATTGGTGGCAGAGCCTTCTGTCCCCCAGGTTGTCCAGCAGGCTGTACAGCTCCAGTGTCCCCGGTGTGCAATTTCTCCAGCTTGCCCGGAGCTGCCCTCTGCTCAGTGTGGAGCATCAGATGAGATCATAGCCCATGTTGTCATGGATGCAGATTTTTTATATTCCAGTTTATTTCCACACGTGAATATCAGACATTGGCTGGCCATCATGCTCAGAGGGAGGTGAAAGGTTTTATGTGAGTAAGAGTTGATCAATACCTGAACCAGTCACCTCCTGCCTGCCTTTGGGAGCTTTGTCTCCACTGGTGAGGGGCAGGGGTTAGTCGTCCACAAAGCAGGAAGAAGACAGATGCCTGCCGGGTGGAAATGAAATGCACCTGCCTCAACTCCCCCCTAAAAGCAGGAGAGAAATCATCAGTTTCAAAATGAGCCCCTTCATTTTGGGGGAATGCAGCCTTTTGTTAAGATTGGAAATGGGCTAAAAACATTTTTGAAACAAGGATGAAAATATTAGGCTCAATTCACATATGTCAATCCTCCTGATAAAACCTTAGAATTCAGCAAAATGGATCCCTTTGAGGGCTATGTGATATTTTATCAGCTGCTTGGATGTTAGGCTGCTTTCTTGCTGCTCCCCAAGGACATCTGATCCAGGTTTGGTGTTGCTTGTTCCCGAATGGAATGTGGGGAATGGAGAGCTGGGTGAGTTTAGACTTGGTTCAGAGCCAATCCTGGTAATTTAGGAACCAAAACTCTACTCTTTGTGGAGCTCTCAATATTATGGAAGGAGCTTTTCTACCCCAGACAAATGAGAAATGAGCCCTCCCTCCTAATGGTGGGTAATAACTCAACATCATTCTCTGAAGATCTATGGGCCAGAGCCCTGCCAGTCTCCCTTAGAAAACGGCTGACATGTGGCTGTTTCATCCTCTGCCCCTCCTTCTCCGGCACATGTTAATAAAAGTTCTGTATAAAACAGAGTGATAAAGGAGATTAATACTTTTATTTCTCACACGTGCTGAACTCTATCTTTTCATCTTGAATTACTCAGTTGGAGTGTCTACACCACCTGAATTAATTAGCCTCATCATTGTCGACTCACCAATCCATCCAAGTCATTGTAGACAAGACCTCCGCTTCCTAAAAAGAATATCTACCACACACGCCGATGCAGAGGCAGTCACGGTCTTGAAAGTTGAGTAGGTGTCCAGCCTCCTTCCTAAGTTCTTTCAACATTTATCCGCCAAAGAAGATGACTTGCATTTCCCTGACAAACAAATCTGGATTATTTTGGCATTTAGCTCAGCAATGCCTTATCTGAATTAGTAATGTCTCTTTCTAGGAGGTAGAGAAATTAACAGGAATTATTTCTGGATCTATTAGTTGGGAATATTGCTTGGGGTCCAGCATGGCACATGTTCTCATTTCAGTTGCCAAGTCATCAGTCTCTTTCTTCATTTTGGACTTGCTGAAGCCTTCAATAAAAGGCTTCCTTTGAGGTGAGGGGCTGGGATTGAGCACCAGGTGGCACAAGGGTGAATGTCCACAGCTTGGAGCTCTGATTGTCCATCTGTGCTCAGGCTTGAAAGGGATATGGTGCACTGTAGAGCTCTGTTCTGAGCTAGTCATGTCCTTAGAAGACAATGTAGTTACTGGAGCTGGTGGAATCAGAACTGAATTCCCCAGATGACTCTCAAAAAGGGAACCCCTAGAGCATCTGGGTTCATAGCATCTGGGCCAGAGCTGACTCTCAGAGGTGCTTCCTTTTGAGAAATTTAAAATATTTATTTACTTTTTGGTTCTGCTGGGTCTTTGTTGCTGTTCAGGCTTTTCTCCAGTTGTAGACAGTGGGGGCTACTCTCTAGCTGCAATGCATGGGCTTCTCATTGCCGTGGCTTCTTTTATTGTGGAGTACGGGCTCTAGGGCACATGGGCTTCAGTAGTTGTGGCTCCCAGGCTCCAGAGCACAGGCTTGAAGTTGAGATGCACGGACTTAATTGTTCCGCAGCATATGGGATCTTCCTGGATCAGGGATGGCATTCGAGTTTCCTACACTGGCACCATAGAAGTCCAGAGATGCTTCTTGAAGGATAGACCATGTCCATCTAGCACCCAAGGTTGGTAGTTGTCAGTGGGTTTGTTTGCCCTGCCCCCTGGTGAGGGGTTCCAGGCCTACCAGAGCTGTAGCCCCAGATCATGTCTCCTTTCTTTGTACTTAGAAAAGCAGCCCCACTCAAGAGCTAACTTTTATGGAACATCTGCTATGTGCTTTACATAGGCTTTTACAAACCCTGTGAGGGTGGTGCTTTATGAATTCCCATTTTAGAGAAGAGAAAACAGGCTCAGGAAAGCTGAGCCATGCCCCTCTTGCATGTCGCACCACAAGAGATGGGTGTAGTGGAAGAATTAGCAGCCAGCTTAGAAGCCCCAGGCCATGGCTGGTAATAGGTCCTGGCCAGTTGACCGGAGCCAGGCTGTGGGGCATGTCTCAGTTAACTAGACTAGTTCAAAGAGAAAAATCAGGTCATTAACATCTATTCATGGGCTCCTGTGAGATCCCACTGGAGGACACCCAGAGACAGGAGAGCTGTCTCTGGGGAATGGAGTCTTGGGTGACCAGCGTCTGAAAAGCTCTGCTCATTCATCTCATGACCCACGCTGTCACCTTGTTTAGGGCAGGGAAATTTACAGAGCACATAAGCTGTAAAGGACAAAAGTCATCTTTTGTTTTCCAGCTTTATTGCAGTATAATTGACAAGTTAAATTTGTGGATTCCCAGTGTATGATGTGATGATTTGATACATGTATCTATTGTGAAATGGTCACCACCATCAAGTTAATTAACATATCCATCACCTCACTTCTGTGTGTGTATGTTGAGAACATTTAAGATCGACACTCTTAGCAAATTTCATTGTTATTAACTGTGATCACCCATTGCACATTAAAGCTCCAGATATTACAAGTTCTTATAAAAACTTGGTTCTTATAAACAACTGAAAGCTTGTGCCCTTTGACCATCTGTCTATTTCTCCCAGCTCCAGCCCCTGGAAGCCACCATTCTACTCTCTGTTTCCAGGAATTCCTTTTTTTTTTTTTTTTTAGTTTCCACATATACATGATTCCATGCAGTATTTGTCTTTCTCCATCTGACCTTTTTCATTTAGCATAATACTCCCCAGGTTCATGCAAGTCGTTGCAAATGGCACGACTTCCTTCTTTTTCATGGGCGATTGTTATTCCATTGTATACAAGTGCCATCTTTATCCATCCATGGATAGATATTTAGATTGTTTCCGTGTGTTGAATATTGTGAGTAAAGCTGAAGTGAACAGGGGGTGCAGGTATCTCTTTGAGCTCAAAGGTGGCCTTTAATTAATATGATGTGGAGACTTGTTTGGCCACCAGGCAGGGCCTAGGAAAGAAATAAGAGTAGTGGCCATGTGCAGAGCTAGGCTGCCTGGGCTGGAATCCTGACTCTAATTTACTGGGTGACTCTGGGCAAACTATCTACATTCTTTGTGCCTCAGTTTCCTGGATGTCACACTGATGCTCTGTCTGGCAGGGGAAATGAAAGGTATTTATATGGGTAAAATGCATTGTGAGCACTGTGTGTGCTGGCCACTATTATCATTATTATTGCTATAAAGAATGAAGTCCTAATTTGAAAGGGCCATGGAATTGGACCAAAGCACTCCCTCGCATGGGCAGAGAGTATGCCTCTCTCATCTGATTCAGTTAATGTAAGACTAGCTGGTTAAAACATCCTGTCCACGAGCCCAGCTAACTCTGTGTTCATCCTGACCGAGTTTTGTCACCATCGGTGGCAGACTGAAAATAGTTGTAACTAAATTGGTAGAAACTGTATAGCAAATAATAGCTTTGTAAAATAATCACTTATCTGAAAATATTTGGCTAGCTAAAGAATCTTTATTGCTTTGTAAAATCATTCCAAAGAGTAATTACTTTGGAGCTTTAATGATCCAGTCAATTTGTTTACCATTGGTTTCTAAATATATAACATTCCTTTTGTTTATAAATGGAAGTTATTTTCAGTCTGATTTATGTCGCCTTGTGTGTGCTTCTTTCACCTACGAGTCTTCTCCCCAAACCACTGGGCCCTCCTCTTTGCAGTGGTGGTGACCACTGAGGGATTATGGGATAGTCCAGTGGAGAGTTTTAAGAGTTTATTCTTGACACTATTGCTTGCCTCTCCACCTCTAGAATCACAGCCCTGCTAATAAAGGAAGTGGGATGTGCGTGGAAGGAAAGTTCAGAATCTCTGGGGGCCAGAGCGGTCAGGCTGGGAGCATGACTCTTGTGGACGCTTTGCCTCCTGTTTGTAAATGCTGGTCCTCAGCCCCATCTCTGTAATTAAGAATTTTCCAGATTCATCATGAAGGCAGTGCCGTAAGGTCCATGTGAAACTAGCTTTGTGAGAGGAATGAAGTTTTATTTAGCAACTGCCCAAGTGATGGTGTGAATTCCTGAGCTGGAAATAAAATGCATTTCCTCTGCTGGCAAGCAGCTCCTCTTGTGAATAACCAACTGGCCGGAGGAGAGCTAGAACTGGGAGGGTAGGAAGGGGGCCCCGGCCAGGAGCCCCCGTGATGCTCCAGCCAGGGAGATTCAGCTGTGTTCTGAAAATCCCAGGCCCAGCTTCTTCCTTGCCCCTTACAACTCCCCTCATCCAATGTAGCTGGCGAGTGGGCCCCTGGGGCACCTCTGGGTCCCCGAGGGCCTCTCCAAATTGCCTCGTTCCTGGTTTCTCCTCCTTCTCAACATGTCTCGGAACGTGTGCTGCAGCCTGTCACATGGTGATGGATAGAGGTGGTGCGAGTGGGCGAACGGTGCCCTGTTTTAATATCGCTTTTCCTTTCTTGGTGGCAGGAGGCTGTGGGGTACACAGGCTATCCCAGACCCCACTCCTCATGAGGCCCCAGGCGTGTTTATCACGGTGCCAATAAAACCGGCGCGATTTATGGCTCTGCTTTTTAATTCATTCAATTCTCTGTTCATTGGGAGGTTAATGTTGTTGATCTATTTTCTCTTGAAACAAATAAAAACAATATGTGCTGACACTGGCTTGGACTTTTGACATGGACCAGAGAGGTCAGCATTTAATTTTATATTTATAGACTACACGGACAATATTATCTGTATTAAAAACTGCTCACTCAATCCTTGTCATTTTGCAACTCAGGTCAGAGGCTCCCATCTGGGTTTTGGGAGCTGGGTTTTCTCTTCCCATCTCCTCTTTTCCTTTTTGTTTTCCTCTTCAGCCCTCTCCACCCTTCTCTCTGTTTCCCCTCCCACTGCTGGATGCCCTTTCATTTCTTCCTTTGCCGCTTCTGTGCTGTCTGTGGCGTATGCTCATCCACCAGCTCTCTGCCCCTCGCATTTCTCTCCTTTCCTCTTTCATTTCTTTCCTCCCCTTCGTCTGCACTGTATCTGCCTCCCCGGAAGCTCTGGTATATATGCCAGGTGAGACTGTTGGCTTTAATCTGTTTGGTCATCCTTGGAGCTTTCACTATGAGGGTGGTGCTCTGGATCAGGGAGGAGGCAGGAACAGGGCTGTTAACACTGAGCAATTTTGAGTTTTGACAATGAGAGCACTGCCCTTCTTCGAGACAGCTTTTGGGTGACTTCTGCATTTAAATTGCTCCTTCTTCCAACCCCAGGCTCCAGCTCTTCCACTGGCAGTGGCAACAGTGATGACTAGAGCAAAGCCCTTGTCATCGGTGGAAACAGCTCTTTCCTGAGCTTCTAGCTCCTGTGTTTATCCAGCAGAAGTCACCAGGAGTGATGGGACATATTGCTTGGTGCTGGATCTAAACAATCGAATGGTTTGAAAAATGAAAGCAGGGAGCAGCAGGGAAGCTGGCCTGGGAAGAACTCTGGCTTGCCATCCACCAGCAATCAACCTGGGGCCACTGAGTTAAGTTCACTGAGATACCATCTCTGCCTCTAGAAAGTGAGACTACTGATGGCTGCATTCCAGGGTAGGGGTCAGAGATGGTGTGTGACTGTTGTCTAGCATGTGGCCTGGGACACAGGAAAGAAAGAAAGTGAAAGTGTTAGTTGCTCAGTCCTGTCTGACTCTTTGCAACCCCATGGATTGAAGCCTGCCAGACTCCTCTGTTCAACAGGATTCTCCAGGCAAGAATACTGGAGTGGGTTGCCATTCCCTCCTCCAGGGGGTCTNGCACTGTGTGTGCTGGCCACTATTATCATTATTATTGCTATAAAGAATGAAGTCCTAATTTGAAAGGGCCATGGAATTGGACCAAAGCACTCCCTCGCATGGGCAGAGAGTATGCCTCTCTCATCTGATTCAGTTAATGTAAGACTAGCTGGTTAAAACATCCTGTCCACGAGCCCAGCTAACTCTGTGTTCATCCTGACCGAGTTTTGTCACCATCGGTGGCAGACTGAAAATAGTTGTAACTAAATCGGTAGAAACTGTATAGCAAATAATAGCTTTGTAAAATAATCACTTATCTGAAAATATTTGGCTAGCTAAAGAATCTTTATTGCTTTGTAAAATCATTCCAAAGAGTAATTACTTTGGAGCTTTAATGATCCAGTCAATTTGTTTACCATTGGTTTCTAAATATATAACATTCCTTTTGTTTATAAATGGAAGTTATTTTCAGTCTGATTTATGTCGCCTTGTGTGTGCTTCTTTCACCTACGAGTCTTCTCCCCAAACCACTGGGCCCTCCTCTTTGCAGTGGTGGTGACCACTGAGGGATTATGGGATAGTCCAGTGGAGAGTTTTAAGAGTTTATTCTTGACACTATTGCTTGCCTCTCCACCTCTAGAATCACAGCCCTGCTAATAAAGGAAGTGGGATGTGCGTGGAAGGAAAGCTCAGAATCTCTGGGGGCCAGAGCGGTCAGGCTGGGAGCATGACTCTTGTGGACGCTTTGCCTCCTGTTTGTAAATGCTGGTCCTCAGCCCCATCTCTGTAATTAAGAATTTTCCAGATTCATCATGAAGGCAGTGCCGTAAGGTCCATGTGAAACTAGCTTTGTGAGAGGAATGAAGTTTTATTTAGCAACTGCCCAAGTGATGGTGTGAATTCCTGAGCTGGAAATAAAATGCATTTCCTCTGCTGGCAAGCAGCTCCTCTTGTGAATAACCAACTGGCCGGAGGAGAGCTAGAACTGGGAGGGTAGGAAGGGGGCCCCGGCCAGGAGCCCCCGTGATGCTCCAGCCAGGGAGATTCAGCTGTGTTCTGAAAATCCCAGGCCCAGCTTCTTCCTTGCCCCTTACAACTCCCCTCATCCAATGTAGCTGGCGAGTGGGCCCCTGGGGCACCTCTGGGTCCCCGAGGGCCTCTCCAAATTGCCTCGTTCCTGGTTTCTCCTCCTTCTCAACATGTCTCGGAACGTGTGCTGCAGCCTGTCACATGGTGATGGATAGAGGTGGTGCGAGTGGGCGAACGGTGCCCTGTTTTAATATCGCTTTTCCTTTCTTGGTGGCAGGAGGCTGTGGGGTACACAGGCTATCCCAGACCCCACTCCTCATGAGGCCCCAGGCGTGTTTATCACGGTGCCAATAAAACCGGCGCGATTTATGGCTCTGCTTTTTAATTCATTCAATTCTCTGTTCATTGGGAGGTTAATGTTGTTGATCTATTTTCTCTTGAAACAAATAAAAACAATATGTGCTGACACTGGCTTGGACTTTTGACATGGACCAGAGAGGTCAGCATTTAATTTTATATTTATAGACTACACGGACAATATTATCTGTATTAAAAACTGCTCACTCAATCCTTGTCATTTTGCAACTCAGGTCAGAGGCTCCCATCTGGGTTTTGGGAGCTGGGTTTTCTCTTCCCATCTCCTCTTTTCCTTTTTGTTTTCCTCTTCAGCCCTCTCCACCCTTCTCTCTGTTTCCCCTCCCACTGCTGGATGCCCTTTCATTTCTTCCTTTGCCGCTTCTGTGCTGTCTGTGGCGTATGCTCATCCACCAGCTCTCTGCCCCTCGCATTTCTCTCCTTTCCTCTTTCATTTCTTTCCTCCCCTTCGTCTGCACTGTATCTGCCTCCCCGGAAGCTCTGGTATATATGCCAGGTGAGACTGTTGGCTTTAATCTGTTTGGTCATCCTTGGAGCTTTCACTATGAGGGTGGTGCTCTGGATCAGGGAGGAGGCAGGAACAGGGCTGTTAACACTGAGCAATTTTGAGTTTTGACAATGAGAGCACTGCCCTTCTTCGAGACAGCTTTTGGGTGACTTCTGCATTTAAATTGCTCCTTCTTCCAACCCCAGGCTCCAGCTCTTCCACTGGCAGTGGCAACAGTGATGACTAGAGCAAAGCCCTTGTCATCGGTGGAAACAGCTCTTTCCTGAGCTTCTAGCTCCTGTGTTTATCCAGCAGAAGTCACCAGGAGTGATGGGACATATTGCTTGGTGCTGGATCTAAACAATCAAATGGTTTGAAAAATGAAAGCAGGGAGCAGCAGGGAAGCTGGCCTGGGAAGAACTCTGGCTTGCCATCCACCAGCAATCAACCTGGGGCCACTGAGTTAAGTTCACTGAGATACCATCTCTGCCTCTAGAAAGTGAGACTACTGATGGCTGCATTCCAGGGTAGGGGTCAGAGATGGTGTGTGACTGTTGTCTAGCATGTGGCCTGGGACACAGGAAAGAAAGAAAGTGAAAGTGTTAGTTGCTCAGTCCTGTCTGACTCTTTGCAACCCCATGGATTGTAGCCTGCCAGACTCCTCTGTTCAACAGGATTCTCCAGGCAAGAATACTGGAGTGGGTTGCCATTCCCTCCTCCAGGGGGTCTTCCCTGACCCAGGGATCAAACCCAGGTCTCCCGCACCGCAGGCAGATTCTTTATGCAGGAGGTGTGCAGTAGATGGAAGCGAATGATCATCAGCATCGTTATTTGGTTATTGAGGGAAAATACCATTTTAGTCTAATGACAGTATTGATGAGGGATCGTTTTCAAAATAACCTGTCTGTGAAGATGTAAAAATCAGGACATCTGTTAGGGATGTGGCCACCTGGATCCTGAATCAGTTGCCTCCTAGGGCCATGAGTCACTTGCTCCCTGAGGCCTCGTTATCTGGGTATTGGAGGCAGAGACGTCCTCACTCTTCCTAGGTATCTTTTGGGGGCTGTTAGCTGTAGTCTGAACACCCTGTAGTGTGCAGGCTGCCAGCGGCACCTTTCAGATGGGTTTTACAGATGATGCCCCCATTGAGTTGGCCACCAGGGGTGTGGCTGCGGTCTCCACTGATTGGAATCAGTTTGCTTCTGCTCGTGGACAACCCTCTCTCCCCCACACCCCTGCCCACAGCGCCCCCGTCCTCCCACACACACACACACACAGTGTCTGTGTCCTCACCTGTGAAATCAGGGTAATGATGCTGCTCCATCCACAGATGACAGGAGGATTAATTAGATGCTATATTTAAAAGACTTTAGATCCTTGGAGGAAAGTGCAGTGTAACTGATATNCCACAGCGCCCCCGTCCTCCCACACACACACACACAGTGTCTGTGTCCTCACCTGTGAAATCAGGGTAATGATGCTGCTCCATCCACAGATGACAGGAGGATTAATTAGATGCTATATTTAAAAGACTTTAGATCCTTGGAGGAAAGTGCAGTGTAACTGATATCTAAGAAGATAAAATATTTAAGCCATAGCCTCCAGGGGCCGTTAATCTTATTGTATTTTCAGCATTTTAGAAATTTTGTATGAAAACATTCTTTAAGAAAGCTTCTCTGCGAGACAGCTGAGGAAGAAACACTTCCTAAGAGAGTACAATAGCTTGGCATTATTCTCCCAAGATCACCCTCCTCCCTTTCCTGGCGGGCTCCCTGCCTGCCAAGATGGTGGAAATGAATGGCTGCCCCAAATCTTACGGCCCATCTCTTGGGCCAGTATTAATGGGGTGGCCTGTGGAAGAGAGGTAAGAGTGATGTCCAGGCCCATCAGAATACCTGGGCAAGTCACGGACACAGAGAAGTTCATTCAAGAAAATAATGAACAAAGAAATTCTAAATAATGTCATTTCTTCAATAAAGATTGTATAAGCGTGGTGTTTTTAAGCTGCTTGACATTTAATTTAGGTTGATCATCTTGCTTTTGATCATGAAATGGAGACCTAAAGAGATTAAGTGATTTTACCAATGGTTCTTTTAGGGAAATGGAGACCAGTGCCTAGGCCTCTCCATTACAGTGGAACTAAAGAAGCTTAAGTTTCAAGTCTGTTATTTGTATGATTCTCTTCCAAGGCCCGGTACCTACTTTTGTGTTAATAATGTGATATCCTTTTTCTTAAAGGATAAAATTTCACAAGCTTGGGACCCCACTATACCTGGATCTGTCTTGGCCTTAGGTTTCTTGAGCCTAAATGATTTTCAGTTTTAGATTCCTAATGTTCTATTCAGATTTTTCTGGACCCTCTTAAATGAGCTTGAATAGAAATGACCAATTCATGAAATTGTTTCTGTTGATTTAAAAAAATGTTCTATTTTTAACTGGAGAAGAGTTGATTCACAATGTCGTACCAGTTTCAGGTGTACAGAAAAGTGATTTAGTTACACATATTCATATATTTGGAGAAGGCAATGGCACCCAATCCAGTACTCTTGCCTGGAAAATCCCATGGACGAAGGAGCCTGGTAGGCTGCAGTCCATGGGGTCGCCGAGGGTCAGACACGACTGAGCAANAAATCTTACGGCCCATCTCTTGGGCCAGTATTAATGGGGTGGCCTGTGGAAGAGAGGTAAGAGTGATGTCCAGGCCCATCAGAATACCTGGGCAAGTCACGGACACAGAGAAGTTCATTCAAGAAAATAATGAACAAAGAAATTCTAAATAATGTCATTTCTTCAATAAAGATTGTATAAGCGTGGTGTTTTTAAGCTGCTTGACATTTAATTTAGGTTGATCATCTTGGTTTTGATGATGAAATGGAGACCTAAAGAGATTAAGTGATTTTACCAATGGTTCTTTTAGGGAAATGGAGACCAGTGCCTAGGCCTCTCCATTACAGTGGAACTAAAGAAGCTTAAGTTTCAAGTCTGTTATTTGTATGATTCTCTTCCAAGGCCCGGTACCTACTTTTGTGTTAATAATGTGATATCCTTTTTCTTAAAGGATAAAATTTCACAAGCTTGGGACCCCACTATACCTGGATCTGTCTTGGCCTTAGGTTTCTTGAGCCTAAATGATTTTCAGTTTTAGATTCCTAATGTTCTATTCAGATTTTTCTGGGCCCTCTTAAATGAGCTTGAATAGAAATGACCAATTCGTGAAATTGTTTCTGTTGATTTAAAAAAATGCTCTATTTTTAACTGGAGAAGAGTTGATTCACAATGTCGTACCAGTTTCAGGTGTACAGAAAAGTGATTTAGTTACACATATTCATATATTTGGAGAAGGCAATGGCACCCAATCCAGTACTCTTGCCTGGAAAATCCCATGGACGAAGGAGCCTGGTAGGCTGCAGTCCATGGGGTCGCCGAGGGTCAGACACGACTGAGCAACTTCACTTTCACTTTTCACTTTCATGCGTTGGAGAAGGAAATGGCACCCCGCTCCAGTGTTCTTGCCTGGAGAATCCCAGGGACAGGGGGAGCCTGGTGGGCTGCCGTCTATGGGGTTGCACAGAGTTGAACACGACTGAAGCGACTTAACAGCAGCAGCAGCAGCAGCAGCAGCAGCATTCATATATTTGGGCTTCCCAGGTGGTACTAAGGGTAAAAAACATTGCCTGCCAATGCAAGAGACAAAATAGATGTAGGTTTGATCCCTGGTTTGGGAAGATCCCCTGGAAGAGACCATGGCAACCCACTCCAGTATTCTTCCCTGGAAAATCCCCATGGACAGAAGAGCCTGGCAAGCTACAGTGCATAGGATCGCAAAGAGTTGGACATGCCTGAAACGACTTAGCATGCATGCATTCATATATTTAATCTCAGGTGACTCAGTGGTAACAAATCCACCTGCCAATGCCAGAGACACAGGAGATGTAGGTTCCATCCCTGTCGAGAAGATCCCCTAGAGAAAGAAATGACAACCTATTTCAGTTTCTTGCCTGGAAAATCCCATGTGCAGAAGAGTCTGATGGGCTACAGGTGTCCATGAGGTTGCTAAGAGTTGGACACGGCCAAGTTGTATCTATTCTGTTTCAGATACTTTTCCCACATACGCTAATAGGATATTGAGTAGATTTCTCTGTGCTATACAGTAGCTCTTTATTATTTATTTCACAAATAGTCCTGTGCATATCTCAGTCCCACCCTCCCACTTCACCTCTCCCCTTCCCTTTCCCCCCTTGACAGCCACAGCCCGTCCTTTAAATTTCAGTCTGTTTCTGATCTGTAAGCAAGTTTACTTGCATCATTTATTTTTTTAGATTCTACATATAAGTGCTATTATATGATATTTGTCTTTCTCTGCTTGACTTAATACACTTAGTATGATCATCCCTACATCCATCCATGTTGCTACAAATGGCTTCAATCTCATTTTTATGGGTTAATAGTATTCCATTGTATATATGTACTGCATCTTCTTTTTCTATACCTCTGTTGATGGACACTGAGGTTGCTTCCATGTCTTGGCTATTATAAATAGTGTTGCAATGAACTTTGGGGTGCATATATCTCTTTGAAGTATGGTTTTCTCTAGTTATCAATTCATGTAATTGAGAAGTATAGGGTATAGGTGATTTCAGGTACAGATGGACCAGAATCTCAACAATGCAATCACAGCCCTAGCTCTTTCCATTCTTCAGCTCTTTGACCGTGCCTATTGCCTTCTTTCTCAGGAAAGGTCTCTCAAGATAGGGCCAGATTGCCCCCAGCAAGTTCTAACCTCAGCTTCCAAGTTAAGCAAGCCCCCCAGGACATAGTGCTTCTTCCCCTGTAATTCCAGCCAGATACTCAGGTAAGATCCTCAAGGGATTATACTATATGCTCATGGCTAAACCAACCTGTCTAGGTAGGGTGAGGAAATGGGCTGCTTNTTAAGCAAGCCCCCCAGGACATAGTGCTTCTTCCCCTGTAATTTCAGCCAGATACGTAAGATCCTCAAGGGATTATACTATATGCTCATGGCTGAACCAACCTGTCTAGCTAGGGTGAGGAAATGGGCTGCTTTGCTAAGTCACAGCTCCCCTCTAGAGCTGGGATGTAGATTCAGCTCTGTCTCTATCATCTGGACTTGTTACCAAATCAAACTCAGTTCTCCTTCCCGATGCAGAGCAAAGTCAATCTATCGACGTTGGGTTGGTGAAGGAACATATAGTGTTTATTGCAGGGCTTCAAGCAAGAATAGGAAGCTCATGCTTAAAAGACCCAAACTCCTTGATGGCTTTCAGGCAAGGGTTTTTAAGAGGCAAAATTAGGGGTGAGGGTAGCAGGGAATTTAATCAACTCATGGACATTTATCTGGTTGGTTGATAGTAAAATAACAGGTGGTGTTTCAGGTAATTTTGCCTTCTGGTTTCAACCAGTCTGGGGTCTACATCTTATGCTCAGGATGTGGTCATCATCTTCTAATAGGTAGAGGTCTTAGTTTCTACAGAACAACTCAAAGGTATATATCAAAATATTATATATATATCCCTCCAAGAGGAACTAGGATTCCTGTGACTATTCTAGTCATTAACTGCTTGAGTCTGACCTTTGGAACTCAGGGACTCAGAAGGGTCTGTCACTGGGAAGGCCACACAGGGTTCTGCTTGGTTTCAGACTGAGAGATGAGAAGAGATGGCTACTCCAAAGAAAATCAATATGGTTTTACTAGAGGTAAGGACAACAGATGCTGGGCTGGCAAGTTGAAAGTTAATTTGTGCTCATGAGCTTACATTTAGAGACACTCATCTCTCTACATGTCCGAGATCCCATTTCCTGTTCAGATGAGCTTGTTGCTGTTCACTCACTAAATCGTGTCCAATGATTTGTGATGCAATGAACTGCAGCATGACAGGCTTCCCTGTCCTTTACTATCTCCCTGAGTTTGCTCAAACTAATGTCCCCTGAGTCAGTGATGCCATCCAACCATCTCATCCTCTCCAGTTCTCACAACCATACATGACTACTGGAAAAGGCATAGCTTTAACTATGTGGACCTATGTTGGCAAAGCGATATCTCTGCTTTTTAATTCACTATCTAGGTGTGTCATAGCTGTTCTTACAAGGTACAAGTGTCTTTTAATTTTGTGGCTGCAGTCACCATCCACATTGATTTTGGGGCCCAAGAAAAGGAAATCTGACACTGTTTCCACATTTTCCCCTTCTGTTTGCCATGAAGTGATAGGACTGGATGCCATGATCTTCATTTATTGAATGTTGAGCTTTAAGCCAGCCTTTTCACTCTCCTCTTTCACTTTCGTCAAGAAGCTCTTTAGTTCCTCTACACTTTCTCCCATTAAAGTGATATCATCTGCCTATCTGAGGTTGTTGATAGTTCTCGCAGCAATCTTGATTCCAGATTCTGATTTACCCAGCCCAGTATTTCGCATGATGTATTTTTCATGTAAGTTAAATAAGCAGAGTGATAATATACAATCTTGATGTACTCCTTTCCCAATTTTGAACCAGTGCATTGTTTCATGTCCAATTTTAATTGTTGCTTCTTGACTTGCATACATGTTTCTTAAGAGGCAGGTAATGTGCTGGTATTCCAGTCTCATTAAGAATATGCCACAGTTTGTTGTGATCCACACAAAGGCTTTAGCATAGTCAATGAAGCAGAAATAGATTTTTTTTTAATTCCCTTACTTTTTCTATGATCCAGCATGTATTGGCAATTCGATCTCTGGTTCCTCTACCTTTTCTAAATTCAGCTTGTACATCGGAAAGTTCTCAGTTCATATACTGCTGAAGCCTAAATTGAAGAACTTAAGGCGATGGCACCCCACTCCAGTGCTCTTGCCTGGAAAATCCCATGGACGGAGGAGCCTGGTGGGCTGCAGTCCATGGCATCACAAAGAGTCGGACACGACTGAGTGACTTCACTTTCACTTTCATACATTGGAGAAGGCAGTGGCAACCCTCTCCAGTGTTCTTGCCTTGAGAATCCCAGGATGGGGGAACCTGGTGGGCTGCCGTCTATGGGGTCGCACAGAGTCAGACACGACTGAAGTGACTTAGCAGCAGCAGCAGCATGTGAAATTAGTGCAATTGTACTGTAATTTGAACATTCTTTGGCACTGCTTTTCTTTCGGATTGGAATGAAAACTGACCTTTACCAGTACTGTGGCTACTGCTGAGCTTTCCAAATTTGCTGGGATAATGAGTGCAGCATTTTAACAGCATCACCTTTTGGAACTTAAAATAGCTCAGCTGGAATTCCATCACCTCCACTAGCTTTGTTCATAGTAATTCTTCCTAAGACCCACTTGACTTCACACTCCAGGATGCCTGGCTCTAGGTGAGTGACCACACCATAGTGGTCATCTGGATCATTAAGATCTTTTTTTTTTTGTATAGTTCTGTGTATTCTTTCCACCTGTTCTTAATTTTTCCTCCTTCTGTTAGGTTCTTGCTCTTTTTGNAAGATAAACATCCCACTGACACCTGGTTTCAGTGAATTGGGAAAAAACCATTTGATACTAAGCAGCTATCAGTCATGCCCAGCAGACAGATAAAAATGATGGTTAGTGGCTTAATCAACAAAGCAATGGATGCATGTTCAAAGTCTCCAGCTCCTTATGAAATAAATTTCACTCACAACCATGCCCTGCTCACAGTAAGCATTTAGTGAATACTCGTGAGGCTGATGCTTCAGTGTGGGGACGTCAATATTCCTAGCAGACAGGACACAACTGGCAGCCCACTCACATCTCTACAGCTTTTCTTCCAAGTGTAAAACAGCTCAGCTTTTGTGTGGTTCTCAGACTACATCTTCACTGCTATGGGGAGACTGACGTGCCGGGCATGGCCTGGGCCAGGGAGTGTCTGTTAAAGCCTTGCTTGTTGAGCATCCGAGGTTGTGAAAAGGTAAATAAAGGGCCAACTGGGATCCCAAGGACGATCCCACTGAACTTGCTTGCCTGAGGGACGCACACTTGTGTTTAGAGCCCAATGGCATGGCCTTGTGTAGTACCTCGCCACATAATAAATTGTAGCCCTCCCGTTAACCGGTCAGGCTTCAGTGATAACCGAAGTGCAGCTGCTGGTGGGGCCCTGATCAATACGGCTTTCTATTTATAGGATTGTTACAAATGGAAGTTTTATTTAAATGAGACAATGCTGAGGCGTACACAGAAGATCGATCTGATAAAATACAGTAAAAGAGTTTAATTTGGTTTTGATACCCAGTGCGCGTGCGTGCACGCTCGCATACACACACATTGACACCCACCTCCATGCTTTCCTGAGAGACAACATATTGTGAAGAAAGGTCAGCAGCCTGCCCAAATACCCCTAAGGTAATCAGACTCAGGATGTGCTGGAGGTGGGCAGGATGCTTGAGAAAGAGCAAGAAGGCAAAAAGCACAGGAAAGGGATTGGCCTGGGCTCGAGGGACCCCAGGCTGCAGTTCCCTCCATGACTGGTTGGCTGTGTGGCCATGGAGAAGGACCTTTTCTCTCTGGAATTCCATCTCTCTATTTAAAGATGAGCCCACTCAACTCTGACCCTGTGGGGCTTCCCAAAATGAACATCATCTTAAAGGAACCACCACAAAAAGGAGAATTATACTTTTTCTGCCTTGTCCATCCCTAGTTCCTATAATTCAGACAACCAGGATCTGAGGACCTTTGGACACAGGGAAGTGGGGTTTCCAACAACCACCCCACCAAGAGGGTGCNTCCATCTCTCTATTTAAAGATGAGCCCACTCAACTCTGACCCTGTGGGGCTTCCCAAAATGAACATCATCTTAATGGAACCACCACAAAAGGAGAATTATACTTTTTCTGCCTTGTCCATCCCTAGTTCCTATAATCCAGACAACCAGGATCTGAGGACTTTTGGACACAGGGAAGTGAAGTTTCCAACAACCACCCCACCAAGAGGGTGCCACCTGAGTAAGGTTGGTGGGCAGGAGATATTTGTCTGGAGACTTCTGGCAAAGACTACACATCTGTGGTCTTGAAGAGCTTTCCCAACCATGATAGGGCACAGAAGTGGGTTTACTACCTCCCTCCTGGGCCTCTGACTTATCCTCCGCAGGTAGGGACAGCTATATGTCTACCTATGGAGAAGATGTGAGCATGAAAGGAGGCAGGGTCCTTGGGATGTCATGTCCTCTGCTTGGCGTAAGAGAAGTGCCCCAGGAATTGGCTGTGCTCCCTGGAAGTTGCCTACAAAGGTCACCTGAGCCAACAGGCAAGTTTAGGTTGTCAGGTTGCTAATGTTTAATTGCAGACAGCCCAGCATCAGCCTGGTATCAACTTCCAAACCCATCTGATTGGGAAAAGGGGTCCCAGCAGGTACCAGGTGTGATGCTGTGTTCTCAGTGCATCTTTGGAAAGATGTTGGCAGTGGTCACTCTCCCATCACCCAGGATTCCTGCAGACTCCCTCGCATCTTTTCCAGTTTGATACCACGAACTTTGCAGAGGCAAGGGAAGGCTGGGCTTTATCACCCAGGCTTTCAACAAATACTCATTTCAGGGTTTAGGTTTTCCTTACAGGATGGACCGATGTTTTGCAACAGGCGGGAAAGATCCTTGGGCAATGCAGCCACGTGAAGCCTGTTCCTCACAGCAGAGTTGGGATGTTTATCTGGGGCAGGAGAAGGCAAGAGCCTCAAATTTCTCTCCAGGAAGAATTCATGTGCTATAGTCTTAGGAAATGAAATTTTTCTTTTTAATAGCATAGAGAGACTTCACTTTGCATATTAGAAGTTTACCAGGTATTAGGTAATTTGGATCATAAATTCTCTTCAAAGTGACCCATCATCTCACTATTTATTTTTTTTCCTCTCTGAAAGGATGGGAGGCATAAAAGCAAGCTTTGTAGTTTTATATCTGTCAGCTTGTCACATAAATATCTCAGTAACAACTGATCTTATCGTCATAAAACTTCCATTTGTATAGTTAGACATGTCACTTTGGCCAGTTACATAAAAGTCAAGCACACGCAATATTGAAGCCTCTGCAGGCTAGGCTGCCAGCCCTCCTCTGGCTGGCTGTGTTGGCCACAGAGAGGTGTGCATGTGCTGGGCTAGGTGGGAGCCCCGTCAGAGAGCAGAGCACCTGGGGAGGCCTCGGTTCCCTACGCTGGAGGGTGTTCCCTGCAGGGTTGACAGAAGGAAGTCCTTCAGAATGATGGGCGTCTGCCTGCTTTCTCAAAGGGCACCATTAGGGCACAGCTCGGTAAACACAGTTCAGCTCCTTTGTGATCATGGCGGTAAATCAGGAGGATTCAAGTTCACTTTTAGTCAGGAAGTGGGGCTGGAAAATGACAGGGTTGATAGCTGCTAGTGCCACCCACTGGTCTCCAGCACACGCTGATTTAGTGGGAGGGAAAGATCCTATATGAACAAGAGCAGTCTATGGGGAAGGTGTGGCAGCTGAGCCTTGAGGATGCCTGAGATGCTGAGCCTTAAGGAGGATGCTCCATCCTACAGGAGGTTGTAAGGATCCAGAAGCAGGGAGGAATCTCTGCTTTGCTGAGCAATTGGAGGGTGGAGGTGGGGGCAAGAGTCTAGAGAGCTTAACGCCTTGGGGCATGAAGGTTGTACTCGGTTTTGGACTCAAGAGAGGACTTGACACGAATACCATTGGATGGGACTATTTTGTATTCCTAATACTTACTGAGGACTAGCTATATGCCAGGCACTGTACCAGGGCCAGGGGCACAGCGAGGCTCCAGGCTTATCCGGCCCCTGACATCCCAGAGCTTATAGTCTAGTAGGGAGAGGAGATGGGAGCAAACTGTTACTCAAATAACCATGCCCACTCTCCACCTGGAAGGGTAGGGATGAAGGCTCCGTGTGATAAGTGTCTGAAAGGTCTCTGCTGTCTGAGCTTCTTAATGAGCTCAGTTGCTCAGCTGTTGTCTGACTCTTTGTGACTCTATGGACTGTGTCCCACCAGTTTCCCCTGTCCATAGAAATTTCTGGGCAAGAATACTGGAGTGGATTGCCATTTTACTCCAGGGGCTCTTCCTGACCCAGAGATGGAACAGCATCTCTGTGTCTCTTGCATTGGCAGGCGGATTCTTTACCAGTGTGCCACCTGCGGTCTGGAAGTTCTCCTGAACTCCTTTGGGCTCCCCCGTCCCCTCCCCGAGTCTTGCTCACAGGTGGGTCTACAAACACCAGCCGGCCCACTACACCCCCTGGTGACGCAGGAACGTGAGGAACAGAGACAGGCTGAGACCTTGGAGTGGTCCAGAGATCCTGGGGTATGAAGCTGAAAATGCCACCCCTCTGTCCTCCTTGGACCCCTCGGGTTCTGAAGAAGCATTGAGCTGAGTGCTATTGCAACTGGGACTTCTGTTCTAAGCATCCACTTGGAAACATAAACTTCTTTAAAGGTAAATGTTGCCAAAATGGGCTCAGATGATGCCACTGAACATTGAGGAATGGTAGGTGGAGCTCAGGGGTCAGGATAAGGGCTCACCTGGGAGCCAGGGCTGAATGGTGAAAAGGTGGGTGAACACTGGAGAAGCCATGTTTCATTATTCTGTGACTTTTTGTCATTTTTATGCTTTAAAACCCCCTTTTATGGGTCCTTATTTAGGGTAAATGTGTTTTTGATCCCAACCTAGAAAAGCAATAACAGCTATCCTGTACTGAAGGACTACATACAAAGTGCTTTTTTAATATTCTTGATGGTTTTGATGCCACAAACCCAGTTTTACAGGTGGGATGTAGAGGAGATGCTTCTGATACACTCGCGATTCAAACCGTAGCTGCCTGATGCCTTTCCCTGGTCTGTGAGGCAGTTACCACACCCATAGCTCTTGCTTTGTCCCTCTGTCCCTTTTGGGTAGCCGTACGTGGTCATGTGCTCTGTGATATGGCAACACTTGTGAACCTAGGATGGGGATATGAATTTCAAGGGAAATACAAAGTGCTTCTGGCCTAAACAGTGTTCATTCTTTCACCAGGAAACACATCTTTTTGCCTGTTGAGCCTGGAAACTTCTCCCTCACCTGGACTTGTTCCTCCCTGAAGATGAAGCCCGAGTTTCTCTCCTCCGAGATGCTCTCTGATGGTCCCAGCTCTCTGGACTACCTTCGTTCTCTGACGCAACATAGCATCTTGCGTCCTTCTCAGATGCTACCCCTCACGTGCCGCATGTATACGAGTCACTCTCTGGCACCTGTGCTGCATAAGCTATGCTGCTGTCTGCCCTTCAACATCCTTTGGACAAGGTTTAGGTTGAGGACATAGAGAACACCAAACAGAAATTTGTCCAAGAGACAATTCGGGATAAGCCAGAGCTTCAGGCCAGGTGCAGAATTCACCTTGGGGAACCCAGGCCACTGGGTGCAAGTCAGACACCCACAGGTTCTTGGGAACATCCCAAGAAGGTTAACCAACAAGAGTGGAGTGAGAAGCACAAAGCAGGTCCTGACTCCCAGCAACGAACGTGCTTTCATCGCCCATGACTAAAGGAAAACAGAAACATGAGGTCAGGATGGATGGAACCATCAGAGCCTCTCAGGCGGTGGTTTAACACTCAGTCGTGTCCAGCTCTCAGCGACCCTGTGGACTGTAGCCCACCAGGCTCCTCTGTTCATGGGATTCTCCAGGCAAGAACACTGGAATGGGTAGTCATTTCCTTCTCCAGGGGATCTTCCCTATCCAGGGATCAAACTTGCATCTCTTGAGTCCCCTGCCTGCATTAGAGGCAGATTCTTTACTGCTGAGCCACCAGGGAAGCCCCAGGTAGAATAAGGCAAGCTGCAACTTTTAGAAGCTGACAGTCTCCCCAAAGGGTGCCCCAAGTCCACAGCCCATCCCCTCACCAGGGTGCACTATCCAGATGCCCTGTCGCTTGCCTTGGTGCTTCCTCCAGACATGAGGAGGTCACACTGTGATTTCTTGAACAAGAAGAACCTCTAGATGTGGTTAAGCCCCGTTTAGAGAGAGGCACCATTCACCTTGTCCCTTGCATGTTCTCTGCTTGATACACGACCTTGTAATTCTCAAGCTAATCCTCCATTAACACCTAGGAAATTGGGGCCTTTTAATTAAAAGAAAGTCTAAAAAGAAAATAGGTCAATGGACCTTTCTGAAAGGTGGTCCCCAGCGAAGCCAAAGGCCTGCCTTGGTATTTCCAGGTTTCCCAGTGTTAATAGAATTTAGATTGCAGGGAGAATTTAGATCACAGGAACAGAAAGCTCCAGCCTTTTTCACTGACCCAATTTGAGAAGTAAAAATTGATCAGCAGACCAGCTGGGCACGCAGACACAGACCACAGCATTTGCATGGGCTGTTAAGAGTGTTATTCACAGCTTCTGGTGGAGGAACCAGGCACGTCTCTGCGTCCAAAACTGCGTGCTTATAATGGAGAAACCCCTGCCTTTCATGCCTGTGCATCAGGCCAGAGAGACAGGGCACAGCCTTCAGGTCAAGGAGAAGCCAGCTGGGAAAACCCACCAGCCTGGAGGGGCAGGTGAGGCTACAGGAGGGACTGTAACATTTGTCTCTCCTCCTTGGATGTCCTGTCCAGGGACCTGGTGAAGGAAGGCAGTGATGGGGGGAGAGGAATCCAGAACCCCCCAACGGTATACATTTTGTGAGTTGCCGCCTACATTTACCAGTGGATTAGAAAAATAATGTGTATTGCTAAGATTAAGAAAAAAAAAAAAGGAAGAAATTTCATATTGTAAGTGCACAGATCTTAAGGGGACAGTTTGATGAGTTTGGGCAAGTGGACATATCCGTGTAACCACCAGCCTAATCAAGATATACATTCCCATGGCCCCAGAATGTTCCCTGAGGCCCCTGTCCAGTGACTCCCCTCCAGAGGTGACCCAAGTTCTGTCCTGATTTCTCTCACAGCTGCTCTGCTCCAGGACTCCAAACACACCAAATCATGCAGATTGCATTCTTCTGTAACTGGCACGCATTGCTCAGCCTACTGTTTGAGATTCCGTCATAGTATTGTGTGTATTAGGAGTTGAGTTTTTTGTTGTTGCTGAGTGATAGACCATTATATGGTTTTACCACAGTTTGTTTATCCATTCAACTTTTGAAGTGTGAGAAAAAAAAAATTCAAAGCATTCAAGGGACAAAAAATTGTATTTTAGGTCAGAATTAGTAACATCCACAGATGTCTGCTAAATGTCTAATGTCTGCCGGACACTGTGCTGGGCGTGGTGAGTGCAGCTGTGGAGAAGATGAATGATGGGATCGCCTGCCCTCATGGCAGGAAGATTCTAGTCGGAGGCACAGACTGTGAGCAAGTAATCAGATGGAAGACTGAGATAACTTAGATCATGATATGTTGTATGAAGGCACAACTGCTATGGAAAATAAGCCAAAGATTACATTTTTAGGACAGATAATTTGGCATAGTTTTTTGCTTAAAACTGCTATTAAGATCATTAGCCTGATAAAAGAAACATTTGCATCAATTTCTGGTTTTCTGTTTAAAAAACACTCACTCACCAGTGAGTCTGGGTAAAGGGTGAGGTTCATACCTCATGCTGCCCCTTTCTTCTTTGCCCTACACTTTACTAAGTCTATATCCTCTTGGTATATCACTTCTTGGCACCCCATGTATATTTGTAGTTGTTTAGTAGAGATTTCCTAAAAATAAGACTCTTGACTCTAAGAAATAAAGCCAAGAAACACATGTGCTGTGGGATCTGAGTTGTATCCTCTAGAACAGCAACCACGCGCTCTGTTCAAAATTCCTGATACGAGTGTTTTTAAAGGAAACTCTTTTCTCCTTATCTGGAGTTCTCTCTTGAGTTCTACAGTCTGCATTGTTAGGAAAGAAAGAGGAAGCGAGAGACACAAGGAGATACGTTAACATTCCATAATAAAGTAGTTCATGGCACAATTAAAATGATGTACTAGAACAGTAACATGATATGCTGAATTTAAATAACTAAAGCTGATTAAGGAGGACATTGGAATTAAATGCTTGATGGAATTGACATAACAGATCCAAGATGGCCTCTCCACATTTCAGCTGAGAGATGGTGCCAACCATTGATATTTTCCAGGCAAATTTGTTGATAGATAAAACATTTTTATAGACTTTCCATTATTCCTTGTAGCCATCAGCTTTTAATTTTCTCTTTCTAGTTAATATACTTGTGTATAATTTAAACAGAAAACTGTTCTGTTTCATCATAAAAGATTTGCCTGTTACTTTGGGTGTGTAAATCAAGCAGACAGCACAACATTCTTGAACTTGTTTTTTAAGGCATTTGTTGACAACAACAGAAAAGAAGATCACAGACACCGCCAATAAGCGTGGACATCAATTATTTTTTAATTGTATAGGAGTACAGTACACTAATTAAAACTAGTATATCTTGCAATGCCAAAGGCAAAATTAATTATTAATTTTTATTAATATTCAGAAGTAGCACAAGGAATGCATTAATAAAGATTTGGTGGTTGTGACTGAGATCTTGTTTAGCTTTATATTTTAGAAAGGAAAAAAAAAAAAAGGTTTGCTGGCTGGGTCTGACTAGCAAAGCCTGCACCGGAGGGATGATCTTTATTGAAAAGGAGCACACTTTCCAGAGTGGGTATTTAGTGACAGAAGATGAGATGTGGAGGAAGATTATTTGAAAACCCCAAAGCTTGTCTATAATGGTTTGACTTGACAACTCTACATTCACCTGTAAAAGTGTTATTGTTACCTTAGATACTTTTGGTTATTAAATTGGGTATTTTAGTTAAGCCGTCTTGAGTTGACATTTAATAATTCATTTAGGAGCCGTGCACAGAATATTACCCAGCTCACCAAATCCAAGATGAACAGAATTAGTTTTGTGCACTAAAAAGATCTTGACAAGAATTTCTCCTTCTCTTCCCTCGCCCCTCCTCTTTTCTCTTTTTCTCCTCCCCTCTCTCTCCTCCTGTTTTTCTTTCTTTCTCTCAACAATCCTAAGAGAGTCTCTAAGGCTCCCTGTTCTGTCTGGCAAAGACAGAAGCACATTCGTGGTTTGCAGACTATAGACTTTCAGCCTACCTAAGGGCTGCCTCTAAACTGTGTCAGATGTACATGGGCATCAATCTGGTTTTCCTTTAGTGCAATGGATGGTCTCTCCATTCCTGCAGCCTCCGATTAGATGCCCTTCATGTCTGCTTTTTTAGAAGGTGTTTGGCTTTTTAAATCTGTACCAAGAAAAACCCTTCAACGAGACCAAAATCCTCCACCCTGCAGTGGTGGGAAGGCTGCTTCAGGAAGGGCAGGCTGTTTAGCCACAAGCTTTAAAAGGTTCCCTAACACATGCCCATCAACCCTAGTGGGTAGAACCATCAGAACCACATTCTCCATCGCCAAAATTCACGGAAGGCTCTGCCTCACACAGCCCAATCCTGAATGTTCGCGAATCTTCAAGGGTGAAAAGGAGAGGAATAGAGTGTTCACAGCTACAATGAAGCTCCCAGCAGCAGTAGGCAAAACTGTATGGCATAGCATATGTACGGTTCATGCCTTCCCTTCACACCTCGGAATGCAACACAGCTCCCCAGCAGGCTCAAGCTGTCACCATTCCCATGGGGATGCGGCTCTCTGAAGAATACTTCTTCTACCTGCTGGTCCACCTTCCAGAATCCTGCTCCTGGGAAACAGCATTCAGCCAGCCCGAGGAGGCATTGTGCTTCCTCAGACGTGTTGGAAAATTGCCTTTGAAAAAAAATCAGACAAAAAGTGGATCTGACTTCACACTGGCAACCTCTGGCGAGACTCACACACCCGGGGGTAGAGGTGGCCACACCTTTAGAATCAGCATGGAATCCCAATCAATGCCTTGCCCGGTTGGTTCACTTCATACCATTGCAGTCCAGTGGGAGATGAAGGAGGCTGGCTTCATCAGAGCCAGTGTGGGAAGCGTCAACTGTCTCCAGGAGATGCCAAAGGTAGCTGGGCGGTCCCAGGCCCTGACTCCTAGGAGCTCAGATCCTTAGTGACCCACATCACACTCTCTTCACTTGTTTTGTTTTTATTCCTCTGAAACCACATGGAGGAATATCACAGTGTACATATGCCAGTTAATAGCCATTATGATGAATTTTTTAAGGTGATTTTTTAAGAAAATTATTTCAAACAACATTAATTCAATATCTACACCACTCATGGAGCTTTGCTAGGCCCTAGAGATTGAGAATGAACTGAGAAGGTAAGTATAACGGTTAACTATTGCCGCATAACAGACAACTCCAAAATTCAGGGACTTTACAATTATGTATTACAAACGATGCATGTGGATTAGCTGGGGTCTGGCTGCTCTAGAACAGGCTTAATTAAGCAGCTCTGCTAGTAAATAGTTCTCTTTTTACTACTGCTCACCTTGTCCTAGCTCTTCTATGCACTAGCTCTGTGATTTCATGTAAACTACTTACTCTTTCTAAAGCTCATCTACAACATGATATGAAAATAGAGTCCACTCCTTTGGATGGCATGAATATAGTGAGATCTCGCCAATGGGAAGCACTTAGCACAGTACCCTGGCACACAGGAAACAGTACAGGTTGGTTAGGAGTTTCACCAATCCGCCTCGCACACACACACTCTGCAGGGAGAGACCCAAGCTGCATCTCCCCTTGTTGCAGATGTAGGTCCTGTTAATCGTGGCCTTTCATCTTTGCTTACAGCTACGTGGCACTGCTTTTTGAAGCAGATTTGGGGGAAGATTTGTTTTCATAAATCATGTTTATATGTTACTGAGGCTTTGTTTACTGGATGAGGGATAAGTTCATAGCATTAGAGTACATGCCTGTAGAAATGGGTGGAGAAGAGAAAAGTCTGGGGGAGTTTTTGAGACATGCAGAGACGTGAACTGACCCAAGAATCTGGATTCAAAGTCAGATGGCAGGCTATTATACTGAGAAAGGGCCAGTCCCCAAGTGGAGCTGAGGGGTTTCTTTTCCAAGATCCCAGAGTTGTGTTAAGTCCTTGACAGTCTTATCTTGATTGTATCAAGAGCTTCCAGCAGGAGGACCTCTGGTATCCACCATGAAAACCTTGAGTGTGTCATTTTAGCAATGGGTGTGCTAAAAGCACAGAGCCTCAGAAGTTGTTCAGTTCTTGGAAATCAGATGTTGTCTGAGGGAGTTTGCTATGCTGGCTCTGAACTTATCCTCTGTAGGAGCCAGGCAAGCTCCTCCCACCAGCAGGGAAGAGATTTTTCCTCTCAGGGGCTTTTTGTGTTATCTGTTAGTGAAGACAAGTCCTGAAGTTGCAGAAACTCCTCTGGTTCAAGCACTTGTGTTTAAGTAGAGCATAAGATGATGTCTAGAGTGGCTAAAGGGGCTTTACCAGCAAGGAAAGCCCTCAGGCTTCCAGCCAGTGAGCATGAACATGGGATCATAGAGTTGTTTTTTTTTTTTTTCAAGCTCTCAAACTATTCCACTTTAAATATGTACTCACACACAGATCATTCCAGTTCAGTTCAGTCGCTCAGTTGTGTCTGACTCTTTGCGACTCCATGAACCACAGCATGCCAGGCCTCCCTGTCCCTCACCATCTCCCAGAGACCAACAAAATCCATGTCCATTGAGTTAGTGATGCCATCCAACCATCTCATCCTCTGTCGTCTCCTTCTCCTCCTGCCCTCAATCTTTCCCAGCATCAGGGTCTTTCCAAATGAGTCAGCTCTTTGCATCAGGTGGCCAAAGTATTGGAGTTTCAGCTTCAGCGTTAGTCCTTCCAGTGAACAACCAGGACTGATTTCCTTTAGGATAGACTGGTTGGATCTCCTTGCAGTCCAAGGGACTCTCAAGAGTCTTCAACACCACAGTTCAAAAGCATCAATCCTTCGGCACTCAGCTTTTTTTATAGTCCAACTCTCACATCCATACATGACCACTGGAAAAACCATAGCCTTGACTAGACAGACCTTGTTGGCAAAATAATGTTTCTGCTTTTTAATATGCTGTCTAGCTGGCCATAACTTTCCTTCCAAGGAGTAATTCCCATTTTATTTTTGTCAATACCCAGTTTGTTTGTCACCTCCTCTGGACGTCGCCACCAATAATGCCATTGATCCCCTCCACAGGAGCACCAGCTCCATCCATGGTTCATGCCTCTGTGGCATCACTCAGCCTTGTGATTTTGAGTGTATTCATCATACTCTGTACTATAGGCCCTTGAGCATCCTGAGAGGGCTCTGGCCTCCTCTTCCTTCTGTATTCTTACTGCCTAGCACAGGCATTGACTCTGAAACAGTTTTCGGGAAATGTGAGACTGAGCTGAAAGAACCCAGGTTTTTAGGTAGAAGGAGAATAACTCTAAACATAAACTCAGATCTGTAAGAAAGGATGAGGAGTGCCAAAAATAATAAGTAGATGAAAAAATCTATACAATACTACGCAATATTTTTTAAACGATAACCTTTGAAGGATGGAGATAAAGATACAGATATAGATATAAAAACACAACACAAGCAAATATAGATACAAATAACAGTGTAGTTAATAATATCTGTAGAATTAAAGGATTTCCCTGGTGGCTCAGACAGTAAAGTGCCTGTCTACAATGCTGGAGACCTGGGTTTGATCCCTGGGTTGGGAAGAACCCCTGGAGAAGGAAATGGCAATCGACTCCAATGCAAGGTCACAGTAGCACAAAGGATGGAAAGATGGGAAGGGAGACGTAGACTTGTAATATTTGAAGTTCTTACGTTATACATAAAGTGGCATAACACAATTTGAAAGTGGCCTAAAAAAAGGTAAAAATGCACTTGGAAAACCATGAGCAATTAAAAAAAATGGAACAAAAATGTACTTAATATGTCCAAGGTAGAAATAAAATGGAATACTAAAAAGTGCTTAATAGATTGAAAAGAAAATAGGAAAGAGAAAAAAAGAAGAAAAAATGAGATCATATATAAAACAAATAGCAAGATGATAGATGTAAATTCTAACATATTAATAATTACATTAAATGTAAATAGCCTAACATACCAATTAAAAGCCAGAGATTATTCGATGATGAAAAGGCAAGACAAATATATGATTCATATTTCCATATGGGATTGCTTCTGTGCATCTTAGGGAAGTTTATATATTTCTCCAATAAAGAGTCTGATAAATATCAGCCTAGAAATTGGGAAAACAGGAGAGTTATAAATCTTGAGTGTAAATTAAAGCTTCACAATAAATATAGACACATTATTGGTTCTAAGAAATCCACTGATGTCAACCCAAGAGCAAGAGAAGGAAGCACTGTTAGGCAGAGTCTAAAGCTAAGATAAACATTCAAAGCAGCTAGGAAAGGAGCAGGTGAGAGAAGCAGCTGCTGTTGCTTTATAAACTTGTGATTATGGCCCTGTCATCTACTAAGAGTAAATCATTCCTGCAAATATAATAACTATTAATAAGTTTATAAAGCATATTTTATGTTAATCCTGAGTGGTGTTTCCAGAAACAAGCTTTGAATTCAAAATAAGTCCCTAATTTGGTATTTTTAGCACATGAGCCTGTGCTATGCTATATACGTTGTTTGACAGGTGATTCAAATGTTACATTACATGAATACTATCCCATAATGTTCACTAGCTTATTCCAATGGTGTAATAATCACAATAGGCTGTAATTCTTTGTAAGGACTTTTAATAGGTGAAATACAAATAGTGGACTATGTGAACACTGTATGCTGCTGCTGCTGCTGCTGCTGCTAAGTTGCTTCAGTCGTGTCCGACTCTGTGTGACCCCATAGATGGCAGCCCAGCAGGCTCCTCCATCCCTGGGATTCTCCAGGCAAGAACACTGGAGTGGGTTGCCATTTCCTTCTCCAATGCATGAAAGTGAAAAGTGAAAATGAAGTCGCTCAGTCATGTCCGACTCCCAACGACCCCATGGATTGCAGCCCACCAGGCTCCTCCGTCCATGGGATTTTCCAGGAGTACTGGAGTGGGGTGTCATTGCCTTCTCCTGAATATTGTATAATACTGTATAATACTCTAAAATACTATTAGAAATTGATGTTAAATCCGAAGATCGATAGTTAACAACATCAAAACCAAAATAAAGACAAGGTGACAAAATATTTTTATTGTTAAAAAGGAAGTAATTTTATATGAAGGAACAGGTCTGCTAAAGCCCAATCTGTGGATACTTTTAGATGCATTCTTAATTCAATCAACTTCAATGAAAACAGGAAAGAAAATTTTCTACATTTGTAATATTTACCATGAAAAAGGTAAATCCTACTCCACAGGAAAATTAATGCTTTGTGTGCTTAACTTTTTTTTAAAGAATGACACCTTTTTATTGAACACAGTTATAAACTTTATTATTACTGGTTTAATCATATCTTTTTGATAGAAGCAGAAATGCAAAGGAAGACACTTTGAAAACATGACATTAAATAATTATATTTCAATAGTTGAAATAGTAAGAACTGGATTTATGAATCTGTTAACATTTTCCCCATGTACCTTAATTGGTAAATATAAAATTAAATTTGTTGTTACTCAATCTCTAAGTCATGTCTGACTCTGCGACCCATGGACTGCAGCAGGCCAGGCTCCTCTGTCCTCCACTATCTCCAGGAGTTTGCTCAAATTCATGTTCATTGAATGAATGATTTGTTATCTAACCATCCTAGCCTCTGCCACCCCGTTCTCCTTTTGCCTTCAATATTTCCCAGTGTCAGGGTTTTTTCAAATGAATCAGCTGTTCACATCAGGTGGCCAAGGACTGGAGCTTCAGCTTCAGCAACAATTCTTCCAGTGAATATTCAGGGTGGATTTTCTTTAGGACTGACTAGTTTGATATCCTTGCAGTACAAAGGACTCAAGAGTATTCTCCAACAACACAATCCAAAAACATCAATTCTTTGGTGCTTAGTCTTCTTTATGGACCGACACTCACATTTGTACATGACTACTGGAGAAACCAGAGATTTGACTATGTGTCAGCAAAGCGATGGCTCTGCTTTTTAATATGCTGCCTAGGTTTGTCATTGGCACCAGTGGCAAAGAACCCACCTGCCAGTGTAGGAGATGTAAGAGACACGGGTTTGATCCCTGAGTTGGGAAGATCCCCTGGAGGAGGGCATGGCAATCCATTCCAGTATTCTTGCCTGGAGAGTCCATTGGACAGAGGAGCCTGACAGGCTACAGTCCATAGGGTCAGAAAAAGTCAGACATGCCTAAAGCGACCTAACAGGCATGCACTAGGTTTATCATAGCTTTCTTTCCAAGGAACAAGTGTCTTTTAATTCCACGGCTGCAGTCACAGTCCACAGTGAGTTTGGAGGCCAAGAAAATAAAACCAGTGCTTCTACTTTTTCCCTTTCTATTTGCCATGAAGTGATAGGACTGCATACCATGCCATGATCTTAGTTTTTTTAAGGTTCAAGCCAGCTTTTTTACTCTCTTCTTTTACCCTCATCAATACATAAATTTAAATAATATTCTTTTAATTCTTTAAATATACCTGAATGAAAAATTTTAAAGAATGATAGCTTTTAAATTTCATGGTACTATTTTCTTTTTCAAATTTATAAATGTTATATGGCATTTATTTTGTGTTAATATTTCCTTTTCAGATGGAGATTATTTTACATGTTACTGAAAAATTTATGTGTAAATATGTACTTGAGAAAACAAAACAGTGAAATGAAAAATACGGGATAATTAAAATTCCCAAGAATTTCTTGGAATTTTATTTTTTGTTGCTGAATATCAAAGATTAACATCTACCTACAAGAAACCTATTTTTAAAATAAGGCACAAATAGCTTACAAAAAAAANACTTGAGAAAACAAAACAGTGAAATGAAAAATACGGGATAATTAAAATTCCCAAGAATTTCTTGGAATTTTATTTTTTGTTGCGGAATATCAAAGATTAACATCTACCTACAAGAAACCTATTTTTAAGATAAGGCACAAATAGCTTACAAAAAAAAAGATAGAAAAAGGTATATGATACAAAATTAATTATGTAAGTAGAGTCACATAGGGCTAAACTAATAGACAAAGTAGATTTCAGTGCAAGGAATATTAGAATATTAGAGACAAAGATATTTCTTAAGATACAATACTTAGAATCTTCAAAAAACACAACAAACAAACCTGTATGTCCCTAAAAATATATCTTTGAAGTGCATAAAGCAAATAATTACTGAATTAAAAGGAAAAAAGACAAATACAAAATACAGCTGAATATTTCAACACTCCTCTCTAGTAATTGGTAGAACAAGTTCAAAATCTGTAAAGATACTGAAATATATAGTAACTATGTCAATCAACAAGAGTTCATTCACATTTATTGAATACTTTACCCAAGAACAGCAAGATGCAATTTTAAAAATTTCACCTAGAACATTTACCAAGATAGATAATATGCTAAGTGATTTTTAAAATGTGACTGTGTTTATATATTATGTCCTATTATATTAGGAATATATCCTGGAGTCATACATGAACCACCTGGAGTCACGTATGAACCACCACCACTACCACAACAACAAATGGAATTAAGTAACTTCTCACAATGAAAACTACAAGTCCAGATGGCTTCCTTGGTGGATTAAGTCAAGCATTTAAACAAGCAGAATTGCATCTTACATGGGAGTTAAGTTCTAATGTTCCGCATCAAGATTCTTAGCTCCAAGAGTTAGAAGTAAAATCAAACTAATTCAAGACCAAGAAAAATTACTAGAAGGATTTTGAGAAATCTTTATATCCAGCAAGCCTGTAGACAGGGGTCGTGGGACTGGAAAAGATGTCCGATCACTCCACAGAAGCCACGTGGTCAGTACTGCTGAGCCTAATCTTCTGGCCAATACTGCCAATCCCACAGATCTTACACATTCATCCCTCATGTGGTCACTATGCTATGGGTGCTTCAGGAAATAAGATGTGGACACACTGTCACCGTCTCTCTAGAATGATTACTCACAGTCCCCACTTCATTGTTTCATGAAGGGTTAACCCACAGATTCATGTCCTTCTGTCCTATTTGCAAAACAAATGAGAAAAATATGTTGTCATTTCAACCTCTATGGAGGCAGGCAGGCTCTGTCTCATAAACGTGAGAAAGAGCTCATATATAGGAAGGGACATCAGATGTTGGGACACTTATAATACCATGTGCTCAATAACTTGGGACACTTATAATACCATGTGCTCAATAACGCATGTAAGTAAAAAGAAAAATGTGTAATCCAAAATATCCCCCCCAAAAATGAAAATAAAAAAATCCCTTAAATCTTTTAGGTGTATGTCTATGAACAAATATGTCAACTTTCAGTAAGTCCAAGAGGGTCATTTGTTTTCATCAGTGTTGGAATAAATTGTTACTATGTTAGTAGAGCAGCAAATGACATAACTGGATTGCACTGAGATCACAGAAGTTTTTTTTTTTGGTGGGGGGGTTCACTAGGTCTTTGTTGGGGCTTCCCTAGTGACTCAGACAGTAAAGTCTGCTTGCAGTGCGGGAGACCCGAGTTCAGTCCCTGGGTCGGGAAGATCCCCTGGAGAAGGCAATGGCAACTCACTCCAGTATTCGTGCCTGGATAATCCCATGGATGGAGAAGCCTGGCAGGCTACAGTCCATAGGGTCGCAAAGAGTCGGACACAACTGAGCGATTGCTGGGGACTCTGTAATTGCGGTGAGCAGCTTGGTTATCCCGCAGCACGTGGGATCTTAGTTCCCCAGCCAGGGATGAAAACCCTGTCGCCTGCATTACAAGGCAGATTCTTAACCACTGGGGCGTTAGAAAAGTTCCAATATTTTTAAATACATAAGTTTTTATTTTAAAACACTAGACCTATACTACAGAAGTGAATGCGCACACTACATCAAACTGAGGGGATGACAAACGCTACCAGACACTCTACTTAANCCGTCGCCTGCATTACAAGGCAGATTCTTAACCACTGGGGCGTTAGAAAAGTTCCAATATTTTTAAATACATAAGTTTTTATTTTAAAACACTAGACCTATACTACAGAAGTGAATGCGCACACTACATCAAACTGAGGGGATGACAAACGCTACCAGACACTCTACTTAAATTATTCTTTTTCTTTTTCCTTCTTTTTATCCTCCTGCATTACTACCCAGTTCCATTCCTTTCTTCCTCCTCTTCCTCCCCTTACCCCCCTTTTCCCCTTCCCCCTCCTCTTCAGCAAAGAACTCCATTAGTTGCTCATATGATATGGCTTAGCTATTTTGATCCATCTCCCTGACAGCAGGAGCAGAGATTTTTGTCAACATTTTCTTACATCACTCTCTTATATCAAGTCCAGAAAAAAAAAAAGTTAAACTTTTCCTTTACAGCGGAGAAGGCAATGGCACCCCACTCCAGTACTCTTGCCTGGAAAATCCCATGGATAGAGGAGCCTGGAAGGCTGCAGTCCATGGGGTCGCTGAGAGTCAGACCCGACTTCACTTTCACTTTTCACTTTCATGCATTGGAGAGGGAAATGGCAACCCACTCTAGTGTTCTTGCCTGGAGAATCCCAGGGACGGGGGAGCCTGGTGGGCTGCGGTCTATGGGGTCGCACAGAGTCGGACACGACTGAAGTGACTTAGCAGCAGCAGTTTCCTTTACAGATGGGCAAGCTGACATCTAAACAGGGACAGGACTCATCAGAAGAAAAAAAAAAAAGAAAGAAAGAACATGGCTGTGCCCATCAGAACTAGAGCCCAGACTACTCACTCACGTATCTCCTTGTATATACTTTCTTACTTTCAAGAGTCCAGACTTTGAGATGGGAGACTAGACTCTCTTGGCATTAAGAGTTCCACAGAGCCATTGTTCTGAATTTATTTCCTGCTTCCCAACCCTGAGATAAGAATATCCTAGAAACTGGATTTTTCTATAAAAAATCTTTCTCCATGTGGACTGTATACATTCTGCCTCAGATTCTCTTTGGCAGTTTCACAGTTTAAAAATACTTGAGCATCTCTTGAATGTTGTTTTTCCTCCTCATTGTAAGACTGCACTTTTCACTGCATTAGCTCCAGGAATGCCTTCCTTCCCTGCTGGAGCCACTGCCTCTTCAAACTCTTGATTCTCTCCATGCCTACTTTCCACTGGCAACATCTTTCCCAAGCCCATGCTTGAATTTATTCTCTTCAAAGGAACTCCAAAAGTGTGAAGAACTTAAACTTCTTTCTTCATGCACTCCATAAACCTTCAGTTAGACTCAAGTATGAAAACCTAAGTTCAAAACATCTGGAAAACAATCCCTAGTCCTGTTTCCCTGGGAAATAGATATACCAGCTGGACCACAAGTCCATAAAGGCCTTATGTGGACTAGATGTGAAAGAAAGCATGTGGAATGGTCTAGGGGTTGACCTAAATAATGATAAGAAATTTCTGTCCCTACACTGACATTTTTTTCTTCTGGGACTGTGGAACAGAGGGTTGGGATCATTGTAATCCTCAATTTGCAACATATTTCCACCATCCATCTATGCAAAACCCATCTTTTGATTTGTCTGTTTATTTATTCTCTTTTAACCCCATCCCCATAGACAACCACTGTTATCTGTTCTTTAGTCTCTATTCTTGGCAAGTGCATACTATTACCAGTATGCATGTATTTTAATTTATACAGATGTTGAGATCCATATTGCTATGTGTGCATAGTAATCCATTGCTCAGAATTACTTCACATCTCTACATTTTACTGATCTTCTCAGGGCTAGATATACAGGCTCCCAACTGCTGCTTCTACATTTAATGTTGTGACTAATATCCATGTATTATTTGCAACGTGGGTCCAATGCTAGGGTTCCTGGACCATAGGGTACAGTGTTTGCTAGAGCAGGTCACCCAGATTGCCTATTCAGAACCAGTAAAATCCCAACTGCTAGGAGGGTTGGCTGCCCTCTTCTCTGAGTCCTTCCCAGGGGACTTACAGAGCTGCTTTACACAAGATCCAGGGCCCTCTAGCTCTGGACCTCCCTGTAAAATAATGTGACAGGTGAGATCTTGTGGTGACTACATTTCAATTCAACTTCTCTTATCAATTTCACTCCTTGGGACACTGATCCTGAGTGTGCTCTCCAGGAAGTTCCCAGCATGCACTGCTCATTCAACATCTATTTACCAGGGAACTGTGGGCAGTGTGTGTGTTTAATAGTGCTAAATAGTCATGGATGCTCCAGCAGAGCATAAGTGTCTTATAATCCTTCATCCCTAGAAACACTGGGGATTTTCTAGCAGTCCAATTTTTGTAAAGGTATAAAAAGCTATCTTAAAATTTTTTTTTTCTGCATATCTCTGATTACTAATGATGTTCATTTTCTCCTTTTATATGTATCAGCTTTTAGAAATTCCTCTTCTGTAAATTGCCTTAACATAGAAATTGACCATTTTCTCTTGGGGTTACTGTCTAGGTATTCATCCTTTTTCAATTTAAAATATTGCAAAATCTCCCATTCTGTCCTTGGTTTATTAACTTATCTGATGTGTCCTCCAAAAGCCTTCAATTTTGAAGTGAGTAAATCTGGCAGATATGGTTGCCTATCTTTTGAGTTTTTAAAATTGTTTAGAAAATACCTTCTCCCTATGTCACAGCAATGTTTTCTTCTAATAATTGTTTATTTTTACCATTCATATTTACACCTTACCTTTTCATTTTTCAATCCACTTAGAGTCCACTTGAATGTGATATTAAGTAGAAATCTTCTTTTATAGTTCTCTATGGAGTTGATCTAGTTTTCTCAAGAATATCTACTAATGAATTCAGCTTCTCTCTTTAGATCTCTGATATTATCTGTTCACCGGTCTATTTACTCTTTGCCACACTGTTTATACCACACTGTTTATACTGGTATGACTTTGTAATATGACTCTACTTTTGGTATAACAATTCTTAAGTCTTTAGTCTCCATTTGATTATTGAATTAGCTTTTTTATATCTTTCACTGAATTTTAGAGTAATTTTAAAACAAATTTAAATTTTTGAACAAATGTGTAAATTTTCTCAAAATTCCCACTGGAATTTATATTTAGATTGAATTAAATTTAAGTACAAGAGAATTGGCATGCTTAGAATATGACCATGTTCATAATATAAATTTATCATCAGAGCTTTTAAAGTATTATTTCTGTAAACTTTATGTGTTGTAGATATTGTGAGTGATATTTTACTTTTTAAATTATTTTTCCTGGATGCTTATGAAATACTATTGATTTTTGTAGTTTGGTGGTCTATCTAGCTATCTTGCTGAACTTTCTTATCAATTCTGTTGAGTATGGATTTTTCTTTTTATGTGTTTTGTTTGGTAGATGAACATATCAAGCACAAATGATTATGGTTTAAACCATCCCCTTTCAATCTGTAGTCTTCTTCTCACTGATCTCTCCTCTGATTGCCAGCACCATGGAACACTAATAGTTCATTCCAATTTATATTCATTAATACTAAAAAAACCGCTTTTCATTCTAGTTTGCAAAAGAGTTTAAGCTATAACTAGATGTTAACACTTTCTTTATCCTAAAAGTGCAGAATGTAAGTATACTAAATATGAACACATTAATGTGTCTCTTTCAGAACCTTCCCTAACCCCTTTTGCAAAGCTTTTTGTTACTGTGACTATTTCTGAGCACTTCATGGCATTAACTCTCAGCTACAAACCTAGGCCTAGAAGCCCTCCCATGCTTGCTGCTGTGTATTTCTGCCATTACCATAAGAAGAAAATGCCTGGACCAATAAGGATGAGGGACTCATGGAACCGAGTTGCCTCAGTTAGGTCCATCCAGGTCAGTTGAGTCGATCTTACTTGCAGATGCAAGAATGCAGAGCCATTCCAGCCAAAGTTAATGGAGCTGCCCAGTCAAGATCAGCCAACACCCTCATTCCACAGAGATGTGTGAGCTCAATAAATGCTTATTGCTACAGGCACTGAAATTATGTGAAATTTAGTTACACTGAAATTGTTGGCAGCAAAGTGTCACATATCAGTGGTCTCTATAGTTACCATCCCAGGTAAAAATTCCAGCCAATAAAAGGAAGCTCTCTCACCAACTCCCTGCTCACCATAGCCCCAGCCCCTCCCCCACAGTTGCCCAGCCTGCATGCAGTGATCGCACCATTGTCTCACCCACACAGGTTAGAAATATTGTTGGTGGCCCCTTGGGGTCTTCTTTGGTCATTTCCCCGGGATGGAGACATGACTGGGTTCCCTAGGAGACCCAGGAAACCCTGATAACTGGACCCCAAACTCTGCCCTAACAAAAAAGAGCACCAAATAATCCAAATATATCTTGTGTCTCTAAAGCTCTTTGGAATCGTAAATGGCTGTATGCAGAGCCTTCATTTGAGATCCCCAAGAGAAAAGAGAGCAAGGGAAGGCAGCAGGCTTGGTAGGTTTTTGTTATCAAACGAAGATTTGTCAACCATTCATTCTGCTTCAACTTCTTTGGCTAGTGGCGCTGCTGCCAGGGGGCGTTGTCTGAACCTGCAGCTGCCAGGTTGGTGAGCCAGCCAGCATCCTTGGTTGGGAATCATGATTTTTTTAAAACTAATTCTTATTGTTGTCCACTTCACAGTTTTGCTGCTGCGCTGTAGACCTGAGTATCAATTTTACTTGAAAATGCTGCAAAAACAAAAAGGTAATGCCACTTCCCACACTGTTTTAAAAGGTTTTTAAGTGGAAAAAGGTATTTAGTATTTTTAATAAGCATCTTCAATACTATTGAGTTGGTTTCTTTGTTCATATCACAAGATTAATTATGCTGTCAGACACTTTCAAGGCCTGCTTAACAAAGATTCAGTGATATAATGGTTTGCTTTGCACTGCCTTTTTTCTGCATAGCAATCACAATCAGCATTAGACAATTTAAAACCCTTTCACCAGCCGGAAGTTCTGAAGAGCCTTTTAATCAACAAAAGTAATTTTGCAAACAACTAGATACAGCATTTTTCATATTAACTAACTTGCATTTAAACTCTGCAGGCTTGATTCTTCCTGGGTCTCTGATTCCAGGAAACTGGGTTATTCCGATGGCCTAGAATTTCAAAGTGGGGATCACAACATATTGTCTGCCCTGGGAACCCCCTAATTTTCACATCCCATTTCTCTACTCTGCTTATTAAAATGATAGCATTGGTATGCAAATGTAATTCATTCATTTTAATTATCTTTTTATATTATATATATATCATATCTAATCCATTAAACTCGTTTTTTAAAAAAAAATTTGGCTGCCCAGAGGGCTTCATCTTGCTATTTTCTGTAACAACAACAATTTATGTTAGTATGTTGTAGTTTTATATAATTTTGTTTTAATTTGGTTGTTTTTCTTTTTTGGTTACTTGTGTCTGCCTGGAATGAGAGAATTCTACTATCATCACTTTTGAGATTTTAAAATTTAAAATTTTTTGAGATTTACAATAATTGAGTTGAAACCTGAATTCCCTGCTCACACCGTGGCACAGTGGCAACCCATCCAAAACAGAAGGTTGTGAGGTTTGGTAGTTGAAAGATGCTTTCTTTGGGAACCATAGCAGGGAGAAAGACATGCTTAGCTTTTTTAAAAATCAGGCAGGTTTTTAAAAATGAAACTATAACCTGTTAATGACACCCTTAAAACATTCATTTAAAAAAAGAAAAAAGAGGAAGGGACGGCCCAGCAGCGTTGGTAATTTGTACGGTGGCTGTGTGTAGTCATTAGCGACTGCAGCAGCGGTGTCCACCCTCTAAACCTCTGTGTGTTTGACACTATTTCAGCCCTGGCGAGAAGTGACCCTGGAATCTGGAGCCACAGGACACAAGGAGCAAGTCCTGTCACAAGAAATAACAGGGTCAGGAGACGCAACTAATGAAGTCATAGCAACTGGTGCACCGAGCCAATCAGAAGAGGCGCCAATCTGTAAATGAGGATATAATTAGCAGAAAAAATAACATGCTTTGGTTGAATTCGAGGGGAGCCTGTAATGACTGGATATTGAGAAAGATTCCAAAAGATTAGAGCAAACATTATGCAACAAAGAATACCTAATTAGGGGAAAAAAGTGAATATGCCTTAATTAGAGGGAAATACATGATTGAAAGACGCAGAGTTGTCTTTTAATATGAATGTAGTAATGAAGGTTAGCGCATAGCTCCTGGTTGGGCTGAGCCGAGCGCTCGGTGAATTAGCGGGAGCAGCGCACACATCCCTTTGCAGATGATGCTCTGTAGAGGGATGCTCACAGAGGCCCTGAGCCAGCTTTGCCCAGTGCAGTACCCACAGCATAAGTTGGTCATAGCTGGTCATCTTGGCCCCAGAAGCCTCTTGCCTCCTAGGATATAAACACCCCCACAACTTGTCATGGAGCTTAAAATGCAGAAAACAAAATCAATAATTGTACAAAAAATATGTCCACGTGTCAGCATCTAGGAACCTTTGATAGTTTCCTTTCATATGTATAACTGGCAAGATCTGGATGTTGTTCAGAAAATTAAAACAGAGCCATCTTCCTTCCAGGTCAGCTAGTCCAAGCAGGTCCCTCCAGTCACCCCAGCAGGGATGTGGGAGTTTTTATGACAATGAAAAAAGAATGCTATCAGCCACCTTTCCTTTACTGCAGCAGGCATTTCAGAATACAAGCCACTACTAATTTTTCCCCTAATAGACAAACTACATGTTATTTTACTTCCTCTCTTTTTCCCATTTTTCCAGAACTGTTCTGAGTATTGATTTTCATTTATTTTACACAATTCTTAATTGTCATCATTAGCTATCTATGCCACATCCTCCTGTTTAAATATGCCCTGTCAATTTTGCGGCATATTTATAGATTAATTTAAATGTGTTTTTAAATTTATGACTGCATACCTTTGGTATGTTTGTAACATTAAAATACTTATGGTACAGAATTTTTTAATTAAAACTATTCATCAAAGAAAGTCCAGGTAGCGAGCATCTCCTTGTGTGCGGTGGGGGTTCTGGCAGCCAGAGCAAGAAAATAATAGGTCAATTAAAAAAAATCTAAAGATAGCGTTTGCAGAGACCCAATTGTTTAATGAGCATTTGCCAACCGATCCCCTCAAATTAAATTATGAACTTGCTTTTTTTAGTTATGGGCATCAGGGCTGCATGTGGCAGAAGGAGAGAGAAAGAGGCTGAGAAAGATAACTGCTCTTGCCTAGCTGCCTGCAGACAGGGCTTGCTTCTTGGGGTCTGAGTGGCAGGGCAACAGACACCCCTTTCTGGAAACTGACACTGGGAACTGCAGTCAAGTTCGCACTTCTTGTATCCAGGTGGCTCTGGTCTGCATGGCCATGCCAGCTTTGTTTGGACCTCTTAAAACCCATAGCTTTACCCTGCCCGGCTTCCCCTTGAGGACCTGCTCCACTCTGCCGCTACTGAAACGGACTTTCTCACGGCAGTCACTGGCTAGAAAAAAAAATCTCTTCTGTTCCTTGCCCACGTGTGTTCCTAACTCACTTTGCGGAAGTGTCAGCTGCCTGGAGAACAGGAGGACCATCTGAAACAAACAGTGCATCAAGGGTGCCCTTAGCTGGTGCTTCCCAGGGATGCTGCTGTGGCTGCTTCTGAACAGGAGTACTGGCCTGAAAGGCCACTCGGAGGAAGCAGACACGTGATTAGTCAAAAAGCCAAACCACATCCCAGAATGCGGTTGCTGGGGCTCTGTATCAAATTCCTGGAAATAACCAGGTGCTCTGGGGCTCTCCAACCAGGAATGGGTAAAAAGAAAGGCTCAACTTCACCCTACTCAGCCAGTCAGGTCAAAGGGTGTACCTGATGCTGGGTTTTTTAAATTCCTCATTCTTCCTGTCTTATTCTCTCTTGGGTAGACCATAAATTTTTGTATTTTCCTTCTATTTTCTAACAGTTGTCTTTTAAATTAGTAAATCATGGACCTAGGATCTTGATAATAAGTTTCATATTTCCTACACTTCAAAAATAACATTTCCTAAAAGCAAAAGGGATGTTTTTCATCAGTATCCATATTTTCATATTTGATCACTATTTTTTTCTATTTATCATTCTTACAATTTTTAGATTCACCTTCTTGTTTAGATTATCACAGACCCAACCCAATGAGAATGCTGCTTACAAACAGGATATAATTTTTCAAAATAGCAAATTATTTATGATGTTTCATACATTTGGTATGGATAAAATTGACTTATACCCTATTGTTATTTTTATTTTTATATTCAGCTGACTTTGGGGTGGAAATATTAGTGATAGGGCTAAATTTCAGTCCCTAAATACACAGCCTCAACAATAAAATGCTGTTCACAGTGTTCTAACATGAATTAGATCGTGTCAAACTTATTTTGAATCAAATGTTAGAAAAGTGAATCACTTCTATAAATTTGCCAGTTGGATATAGGGCAGCTGGGAGATTGCTCACTTGACTTTCTCACCAGGTTTGGGCCCTTTGGGGGGCATCCAGGGAGCAGAATCAGCTTACATATAAATATTTGGGTGGCCAATAGAAAAGCTGTTTCATGCACATCCTGCCATTCACTCCCTGATTTATATCTGATGTGAGCCCTTATCAAAATGTCCCCACTGACAAGAGGGGGGCAAAGGCAGACAATAATAGAGATAGCTAATGGAGCAAGGTTACATTGGAATTGGACCAAATCCTCCTTTTACCCGACTTTGAATGCTAAATGAATCACTCAGATTTATATGGAGGTGGGAGCTCCAGAAGGTCCGCATCAGGTCAAAATAGGGTTACAATTCAATAAAACGTGTGGCAATGCTTTATTGACTAATGAACCCACCGTGCCGCCAACTGCTGTATTTTACTGTTGTCGACCATAACTGCCTGGCAATTACACTGTGAGTGTTTGCTAAAGACGTGCCTGTCTTTCCCCAGATCTGGAAGTAGGTTCAGAGAAGAGAGGCTCTGGGAGGAAGCAGGTCTCACACCTCTCCCAAGTCTTCCGGGGACAGAAGCCAGGTACCAATAATAACAGTGCAAACAAGTTAATGCTGCTATTTTTAAATAAGCTGTTATTATTGACTAACAGAGGTAGCCGTGGGTGGGATGACAAAGCCTAGGAGCCAGAGAGTTGCTGCAAAGACTTCCACTAGAGAGCTTGCTTATGAGAAGCAGCTAAGTGCAGAGTCGAATGCTGGCGGCCATCCTTTCTGCCCCGTCTTTTCTGAAGCAGAAACTGAGCTGCTGGCCGGTGGCTCTGTTCGAGATCTCCTCATTCTTCAGCCTTTGCCATCTGCCAAACATTTTGTCTGTGGACGTGTCACATCATCAGGTAAGATGAGGAGCTGACGGCAAGAGGAATGACATGGCAGAGATGATGGCGGTATTTTTGTATATATTTAAAAAAAAGAGCGGTCGCCACTACAGGTGACTCTGCTCCCACATATGCAGTCCATGTGCCCTGATGCAGGAGCCAGAGCAGTTCTAGGCATGGGATCTAGCAGATTCTGGGCATGCGAGTGTATATACATCCACATGCATACAGGGATGGCGTAAGTTTACTCCAAACTGTTCTGTGCCTTAGTGCACTTGATATGAACCTCAGCTTGGGAAAGTTCAGTGCCTGTGGCACCAGGACCATTTGATGATGTAATGGGTACCTGGTGGCGAGCAGGATAGAATCAGCATACAGAAACTCTGTAGCCTCACGCTCTGAAGGCTGGATGAAGGCAGACCAACAGAGCAGAGGGTGAACTGGCAACATGGTTACTCCTAGTGCGGAGGGTTTGTATATCTGGCTTAGGTCCTGTATGTAGGGGATATTCAGGGGAGGAATTATTGAAGCTCCAGGGCTCTTTGGAGTAAAAACTAGTTACAAAATGATTCACAGAGTNATTTTTATATTCAGCTGACTTTGGGGTGGAAATATTAGTGATAGGGCTAAATTTCAGTCCCTAAATACACAGCCTCAACAATAAAATGCTGTTCACAGTGTTCTAACATGAATTAGATCGTGTCAAACTTATTTTGAATCAAATGTTAGAAAAGTGAATCACTTCTATAAATTTGCCAGTTGGATATAGGGCAGCTGGGAGATTGCTCACTTGACTTTCTCACCAGGTTTGGGCCCTTTGGGGGGCATCCAGGGAGCAGAATCAGCTTACATATAAATATTTGGGTGGCCAATAGAAAAGCTGTTTCATGCACATCCTGCCATTCACTCCCTGATTTATATCTGATGTGAGCCCTTATCAAAATGTCCCCACTGACAAGAGGGGGGCAAAGGCAGACAATAATAGAGATAGCTAATGGAGCAAGGTTACATTGGAATTGGACCAAATCCTCCTTTTACCCGACTTTGAATGCTAAATGAATCACTCAGATTTATATGGAGGTGGGAGCTCCAGAAGGTCCGCATCAGGTCAAAATAGGGTTACAATTCAATAAAACGTGTGGCAATGCTTTATTGACTAATGAACCCACCGTGCCGCCAACTGCTGTATTTTACTGTTGTCGACCATAACTGCCTGGCAATTACACTGTGAGTGTTTGCTAAAGACGTGCCTGTCTTTCCCCAGATCTGGAAGTAGGTTCAGAGAAGAGAGGCTCTGGGAGGAAGCAGGTCTCACACCTCTCCCAAGTCTTCCGGGGACAGAAGCCAGGTACCAATAATAACAGTGCAAACAAGTTGATGCTGCTATTTTTAAATAAGCTGTTATTATTGACTAACAGAGGTAGCCGTGGGTGGGATGACAAAGCCTAGGAGCCAGAGAGTTGCTGCAAAGACTTCCACTAGAGAGCTTGCTTATGAGAAGCAGCTAAGTGCAGAGTCGAATGCTGGCGGCCATCCTTTNTTTAGAGTCTAAACCTGCCACATAGAGCCAGGGTTTGGGAATCTCCCAGTTCCTTGGAAGACACAGATATAGGCTATATCTGAGTTATTTTTACAGGAAGCAGACCAGACCCCCACCAGGTGAAAACTGCTGACTACAAGCACTAGACCCTAGACCGGTCGAAACCAGAAGGCAGATGAGGCTTGAAATCTTACCTTGATGCCAACTGATTGTGCATGAGCTGATTACACACTCTGCCCCCCTGCTCCCTCTCACTGCCTTTAAATACCCTTCCTTGAAAGCCATGGGGACTTTGGTCTTCTGAACATAAGCTGCCCGTTCACCTTGCTGGGGGCCCTTCAGTAAGTGGTGTACGTTCCTTTATCATAACCTAATGTCAGCATTGTCTTTACTGACCATGGGCGAGTACACTCATATTTGCTTCACTAACAATTTCAGGAAGAGTGGAGACAGCAAAGGCAGACCACTCTTTCAGAAACTTGGCTGGGTGTGAGGACAAGAAGCTGCTTAGGGCTGTAAGGACTTTTTTTTATTGAGTTGGGAGGGATTTAAGTATGTTTTGTTGTTAAAAGGAAGGAATAGGAAGAGAAGACTGTGGAAGATGTTGAAAATATAGGAGAGAGAGAAGTGAACCCACTAAGCCATAGCATTCAGAGAGCAGACTTGGAAGAAAAGAGGAGCAGAAACAAAGTGGGATGGTCAACTTTCCATGCAACGAGAGATTTTTATCCTGAGATGGGAGAGAAAGATGGAGGGTAACAGATGTAGAGAAAGCCGGGTGCGAAAACTCAAGAGAGCTGGTACAGAGTGTGGAAGGCTCAGCTAGGCCCAGAGACTTTGTGTTTGTAGAGCTCCAATTTGCAGAAGACTGTGGCTTTTCTCTAGCATTGCTTGTTCATTCAGAGTGGGAATACAGAAGAAAGGGAAATGGACTGATTCAGGACTGGGATTTTGCCAGGGTAGGGCATGGACAATGCAAAGAATGGTGACATGGAGGATCCTCACACCTAAGTGGTTGAAACAAAAGAACACAGGGTACAGATGAAGAATCAAAGGCAGAAAGCATTGCTAGGAAGGATGAGAGAGTCGACATACATTCTACCAGAAATCCCAGTAAAACAGAAGAAAATGTGTATAAAGAGAAAATCTTCGAGACAAAGACAAGACCCTGTGCCTGAGAATGTGTTGCTTCTAGCCTTTGAGACTTGAGACTCATAGTTTCTAGGGGAAGGTACAGACCGTCTGGGGTTGACCAGTCACCCATATGGCTAACGTAGGATGGATGCAGGTCACTGGAAACTTGCAGGTGGACCAGACGTTTGTGGGGCATCAGTGATGGGTGATGGGTCATGCACATTAAGGCCGCAGGGTGTGCATGCTTAGTCGCTCAGTCATGTCCACCTCTTTGACTCCATGGACTATAGCCCACCAAGCTCCTCTGTCAATGTGATTTTCCAGGTAAGAATGCTGGAGTGGGTTGCCATTTCCTCCTCCAGGGGATCTTCCTGACCCAGGGATCAAACCTGCCTCTCCTGTGTCTCCTGCATTACAGGC
>SJYW01057322.1:531126-548857 GCA_006410735.1 Raphicerus campestris | reverse complement strand
ACTTGGCTGGGTGTGAGGACAAGAAGCTGCTTAGGGCTGTAAGGACTTTTTTTTATTGAGTTGGGAGGGATTTAAGTATGTTTTGTTGTTAAAAGGAAGGAATAGGAAGAGAAGACTGTGGAAGATGTTGAAAATATAGGAGAGAGAGAAGTGAACCCACTAAGCCATAGCATTCAGAGAGCAGACTTGGAAGAAAAGAGGAGCAGAAACAAAGTGGGATGGTCAACTTTCCATGCAACGAGAGATTTTTATCCTGAGATGGGAGAGAAAGATGGAGGGTAACAGATGTAGAGAAAGCCGGGTGCGAAAACTCAAGAGAGCTGGTACAGAGTGTGGAAGGCTCAGCTAGGCCCAGAGACTTTGTGTTTGTAGAGCTCCAATTTGCAGAAGACTGTGGCTTTTCTCTAGCATTGCTTGTTCATTCAGAGTGGGAATACAGAAGAAAGGGAAATGGACTGATTCAGGACTGGGATTTTGCCAGGGTAGGGCATGGACAATGCAAAGAATGGTGACATGGAGGATCCTCACACCTAAGTGGTTGAAACAAAAGAACACAGGGCACAGATGAAGAATCAAAGGCAGAAAGCATTGCTAGGAAGGATGAGAGAGTCGACATACATTCTACCAGAAATCCCAGTAAAACAGAAGAAAATGTGTATAAAGAGAAAATCTTCGAGACAAAGACAAGACCCTGTGCCTGAGAATGTGTTGCTTCTAGCCTTTGAGACTTGAGACTCATAGTTTCTAGGGGAAGGTACAGACCGTCTGGGGTTGACCAGTCACCCATATGGCTAACGTAGGATGGATGCAGGTCACTGGAAACTTGCAGGTGGACCAGACGTTTGTGGGGCATCAGTGATGGGTGATGGGTCATGCACATTAAGGCCGCAGGGTATGCATGCTTAGTCGCTCAGTCATGTCCACCTCTTTGACTCCATGGACTATAGCCCACCAAGCTCCTCTGTCAATGTGATTTTCCAGGTAAGAATGCTGGAGTGGGTTGCCATTTCCTCCTCCAGGGGATCTTCCTGACCCAGGGATCAAACCTGCCTCTCCTGTGTCTCCTGCATTACAGGCAGATTCTTTACCCACTGAACTATCTGGGAAGCCCGTTTGGTAAGGCTGAGCTCCCCTTAAATGACGTCAATGGGTTAGGGGTAAGAGAAAATGTTGATCCAGTTGTCATGGTGCCTGATAAACGAGAATGACTGAGAAGAATATCTGTATCCAGAAGATTGGTGAATGCCAGGAATTACCAGAGGTGAAGGGTAGCACAGGCAGATGGTGCTTATCTTCAGGGGTAGAAGGAAGAATGATTCCCAGCTGACACTGATGTATGTGGAGCCTGGAAGAAGGGAGAGTTACCACTATAGAGGACTTCAGGGGAAGTTTGTCCCTAAAGAGCATCACCAAGACCACAGCACCAATTACAGCAGGATGAGAACACTGCAGAGAGAAGGGAAACGTAAGGAGTTTTGTTTATCAAGGAACAGGACTTGCATCTAGCAGTTTGGAAGGGAGAGGAACACACGGCGTGGGGATGGGAGACCTTGGAGGCTGGGTCACTAGAGGTCAGAGGTAGAAGGGTTGTAGGAGTAGTGGTTTCAGTGTGTGCCCAGGGTACCCATGAACTGGGAAGAGAGTGCTTGAGAGCCAGTAAGTAACAGTAGAATTTATTGCTTCAATAGATTCCCAATAAATGTTGGAAACACGGGCTCAGGCTCCATCATTTCCAGAGGCATTCAGCCTATGGAGCCCAGTGCCGCCTGGGTCCTCCTCCTGTGGGGTCTTCCCTAGACCAACCAGGAACTCTGCCCCCGTGGTGGCCTGGTTTTTGTCCTGGGATCACCAGACGCCCGTGGTTGCCACTCTGGGGGAGCTGCTACTTCCCTACTAACAATCCAGGTCTCTACCAGGAAGCTCGTTCCACATCAGATAAGGGAGAAATGACTTTTTTTTTTCTTAAATTAGGATTTGACAGAGTAATTGTTAAATTGGTATTTTACTTGAAAACCCTTTCTTTGAGCTTATAAATTGACAGTAGAGAGAAACTTTCTCAACAGAGATTTTTATAAGATGTATCATTACTAAACTGTATTTAAACACATTGAATGAGCATACATTATCATCAGTAAAATGGGGAGGAGGAAGGACAATTGTTTTATTTCTAAAATACTTCAGTGATATTCACACAATGAGACCTCATGACCTTATCAGCTCCAAAGGATGATGCTGGTGTTGCAGGGTTTGAGCCTCTTAAAATAAAGCATCTCAGGTCTCATGAGGGGATGAGCAGTGGGTGGGATGTGTATTCCAAGACCCAAGTGTTGAGGTTTCTTTAAGAACGTGTTTTTAAAATTACTGTGGTTTTGCAAGAAGGTACAAATAATCTAAGATCGTAGCCCCCAATTTATTGAATTCCTGGTTCTTAAACTAGAGTCTAGTACTGATAGTCCTGGAAAAGTGTATGATAAACTGAGCGAAAGCCAGTTTTCAAGTGGTCGAATTGGAACTCACCACAAGAAAGTCATTAGACTAGTTCCTGGGGGGAAAGTAGTCAAGACTAGCATGGCAGACAGAATAACCCACGTGCTGATGGTGATGGCAGGAGGAACAAGGCCCTTCCACTCAAGAAAGCATCCTGGGATAGCAGAAGGGGGTCTGGGTCTAGTGTCTTCATCTGTCTAAATCTGTGATTTATCCTCTCTGGGTTCTTCTATCTTGAGATAAACCCATCTTCTGCCCCTCCCTCTGTTCCACTTGGTCACATGCTGGGCTCATACCTGTTGCTCCCTGCAGAGGACAGTGGCTGGCTGGATGGATGAGAGAAGGTAGAAAAGAAGAAATTCATATCTGAAATCCTCTCACCCCAGGCTCAGCATCAGTCTTTAATATCCAAGGTAACATGCTGGGAGAGCCCTGAGAGGTTGAATTCCCCCACCCCCAACCCTGTGAAGCTCCAACCAACTCCCTGATGGACTCAGGTTGGAAAGACCAGCACTCCTGAGTCTAGAAAGTTTCAGACCAAGAGGAAAGGTGGTTCTGTGATAAAGAACACACCAGCCAATGCAAGAGACATGGGTTTGATCCCTGGGTTGAGAAGATACCCTGGAGTAGGAAAATGGCAACCCACTCTAGTGTTCTTGTCTGGGAAATTCCATGGACAGAGGAGCCTAGCGGGCTACAGTGTGTGGGGTCGCAGAGAGTCGATATGACTGAGTGACTGAGTATGCAAGAAGAAAGAAGCTCCGCTGCCTTCCACATGTACAGTGTGGGTGCAAAGAACACAGATCTGTTGGCCAGATTTCAGTGTCTAGAGCAGAATCACATATTATAGCCACCTTGCAGGTCTTACCTTCTCTGTCCCCCCACTTTATGACCTTTACGAGAAAAGTCATAAATATTAGATGTAAGACCACCAAAGGTGCTGAATGTAGAATAAAGTCCCAGAGCCCATGACTCTGCTCAGTGGTCCCAGTGGCCGCTACAAAGACATTTAATAAAGACTCAAATGCCTCCTCAAGTGGCTGATGCATAGTGGACCATGAGTCAAGTTAGAAGGCTAAGGGGTGAAGAAGTCCCAGAATCTCTCTCTCTTCCTCCTACCCTATCAGTCCACCTCCCATTCCTCCAATTTGCTTCCATCCCCCTCTCATCCTTGACTCAGAGAGGTCTGGTCTGACCCTGTGGGGATCTCTGATGCCTACAGCCCCACTCTCCCTGACACTTCGCTGCCCCGCTTCTCCATCAGCCAGAACTTGCAAGTGATGCCACTTGGAGTTCCACCTTCCCTGGCGCGTTGGATGAGGAAATGGCTGGAAACCTGAAAGTCTATCACTACCAGGGAGTGACAATATATATATAAAAAAAGATTCCAGTTATGAGTGTAAGTTTAAAAATGTAACTAAAAGCCTTCATCAAAGTTTAAAGAGCTTCTTGCGCTTTTAGCATCTGCTTATTCTGATTTATTGACAATGACACACCTAGGAACCGTCGTCTCAGCTGAGGCAGTGAAGTAATGGACTTTAGGGGGAGAGGGAAGAAGAGGGAGAGGGGGGAAAAAAGGAAAAAAAAAAGAGAAGGTGCAGCTCACAGAAGAGAGACCGCTGATTACAGCCCACTAATTTGTTATGCACTCCGGCAAATCAGCAGTGATTCATATGACAAATAAGGAGAAAAAATTAACAGCTGTCATGTTGTGATGTGTTAATTTCCTGACAGTCTCTGCACTGAAGCCAATTACTGATTTAAGGGCAGGGAGAGAGAGCCCTGTTCAAGCTTCTAATTAGGCTTCTTCAAGACTAAAAGGATAAAAGCAAAAATAAGAGCGAGAGAATGAGGCAGGTAGCTGGGCTCCACAAGGCTCACATGCTTTTAAAGCCCCAGTTAAATAGCTTTAAGCTTAAGTGTGTTTAAGATAAGAATTTAGAAACATTTATTCACTTTTATCCCTGACCTGGTGGTTTAGGCTTTTGTGGAGTAATTGGGAGTCGAGTGAGGCCCAGGGCTCTTGTTGGCCTCTTTCTGCACGAGTCCAGCCTCTCAGATGTAATCTACTAATAATACCTTTGTTTAGTCGTGTCAACAACCATTCATCACCATGGTAGACAAAGGGCGGTGGGTGCTCTACCAGCATCTCTCCTCGGGAATCGTGCAGGAGGTATGTGGTTTCCGGCTCTGCCTCCATTGCACTAAATCTTCCCGTTGGCATTGGCCCCAGAAGAGAGGCCCTGGGGTGGGGGGTTTCAGGGTCTGGATACTTGGACATCAAGGTGACCTCCACATAGAACCAGGGAAGGGAGAATCCAAACATTATTGGCTTGACTCTGGCTCCTACTGTCTGGTCTGGCTGTCTCATTTGGCATCTCCGTTGGTCTGGCTATCCAGAAGACAAGATGTTCTCTAGGAACCTGAAGAGTCTCCCACAGGAAGAGCCAGGGGTTACAGGCTGCTGGGGGACTTATCCTTGGCCATTCTAGGGCCAGGGCTTCAGCAAAGCTACCCATAGTAGAAACTCTTTGTCTCCACCATTATGATCCATGAGGGAAATGGAACGCTGCTCAATGTTATATTCCAGCCTGGATGGGAACAGGGTTAGGGGGAGAATGGACACATGTATATGTATGACTGAGTCCCATTGCTGTTCAACTGAAACTATCACAACATTGTTAATCAACTCTACCCCAATTAAAAAATTATTTTTAAAAGAAATCTAAAAAGAATGAAAAGGAAAAATGGGACTTCAGAGGACCATGGATCTCTGAGTATGACCAGCTACACTGGTGATTCTCTTTTTATATTGCCTTTGAAGAAAAGCAATTTCTTTTGCATCTATGCCCCTCACTCGTTTCTAGGGGCATATGCATGCATGCTAGGTTGCTCCAGTGGTGTCTGACTCTTTGTGACCCTATGGACCGAGCCCACCAGGATCCTCTGTCTATAAGATTCTCCAGGCAAGAATAGTGGAGTGGTTTCCCATGCCCTCCTTCATGGCATCTTCCTGACCCAGGGACTGAACCCGCATCTCTTCTGTCTCCTGCATTGGCAGGTGGGTTCTTTACCACTAGTGCCGGGGAAGCCCAGGGAAGCCCAATCATCCCTGGGGCTTGCTTAAAGATTCAGTAAAATTTAGGTTTGGGTACTTCACCTCATGCGAAGAGTTGACTCGTTGGAAAAGACTCATGCTGGGAGGGATTGGGGGCAGGAGGAGAAGGGGATGACTGAGGATGAGGTGGCTGGATGGCATCATTGACTCAGTGGATGTGAGTCTGAGTGAACTCCGAGAGTTGGTGATGGACAGGGAGGTCGCACGTCCAATGGCGTGCTGCGATTCATGGGGTCGCAAAGAGTCGGACATGACTGAGTGACTGAACTGAACTAAACTCAGTGGAGGGGGCTTTCCTGGTGGCTCAGTCAGTAAAGAATCTGCCTGCAATGCAGGAGACCTGGGTTTGATCCCTGGGTCAGGAAGTAAGAGAAGATACACTTATCCTCTTACACAGAAGTAAGAAAAGATAGATTTCCAAAGAAACTCAGGGAACACGCCCTGGAAAAGGAGGAATGGATGCCANGCCTGCAATGCAGGAGACCTGGGTTTGATCCCTGGGTCAGGAAGTAAGAGAAGATACACTTATCCTCTTACACAGAAGTAAGAAAAGATAGATTTCCAAAGAAACTCAGGGAACACGCCCTGGAAAAGGAGGAATGGATGCCAGAGAGACAAGCCACAAACATGTCCCGGACTGGACAAGTGGCCACAGAAGCAAGACTTTTCAGAAATCTTCTCGATCAACATGGATTGTTTCTGAATTTCCTTGAGCTTCCTAATATTTGAATTTATTTAAGGTGATGTTAACTGACTTTTTAGAGGGATGCAGGCAGGGGCCATGGCAGCAGGGGTGGGGGCAGGAGCNCCAGAGGATCTTCCTGACTCAGGGGTTGAACTGATGTTCCTGCATTGCAGGCAGATTCTTTACTATCTGAGTCACTAGAGGAAGCCCAATAATTGTATATTAACATATATACATAGACATGCTTAGTCATGTCCAACTCTGTGACCTATGGGCTGTAGCCTGCCAGTCTCCTCTGTCCAGGGGATTCTTCAGGTAAGAATACTGCAGTGGGTTAACATTTCCTTCCTGACCCAGGGATCAAACCTGTGTCTCCTGTGTCTCTGACCTTGACAAGCAGATTCTTTACCATTGAGCCACTTGAGAAGCCCAATATGTACTTATATGTGCACGTAAACACACATTAAGCTTCAGATTTTGTATGTCTCCTCTGGAAAGGAAGGACTGAGTGACTCACTCCCAATGAATAAACTATGGAAATAGAGAATACAGTGGTAAAATCTGGTAGACATCATCTTAACCAAGTGATCCATGTCAACTTTATCAGGAATCACGTGATATTAGGTTGTTGCAAAAGTAATTGCAGTTTTGCATGTTGAACTTTGTCATTTGATATTGGAATGCATTCTTAAATAAATGTGGTTATGTTATACATCATTTTAATGCATATTTCTTGCTTTATTTTTTGATAATGAATTATTATTTGCTGTTTATTTTATATTTGTATTTTAGACTAGGGAAATGATGTTAGACAAAAAGCAAATTTTCTTTTTTGAGTTAAAAATGGCTCATTAAGCAGTGGAGATAGCTCACAACATCAATACACTTGGCCCAGGAACTGCTAACAAGTGTACCAATGGTGGTTCAAGACATTTTGCAAGGGAGATGAGCACCTTTGCAAAAGGAGGAGTGCAAGGGCTGACCATCAGAAGTTGATACTAACCAGTTGAGAGGATCATTAAAGCTGAAGTTACAAGTGCATGAGAAGTTGCTGAAGAACTCAATGTTGACCATTCTACAGTTGCTCAGCATTTGAAGCAAACTGGAAAGGTGAAAAAGCTAGATAAGCAGGTGCTTCATGAGCTGACTGCAAGTCAAAGAAAGCATCATTTTGAAGTGTCATTTTCTCTTATTCTACACAACAATGAACCATTTCTCGATCGGATTGCAATGTGCAACGAAAAGTGGATTTTATATGATTACCAGCAATGACCAGCTCAGTGGCTGGACAGAGGAGGAACTCCAAAGCACCTCCCAAAGCCACACCTGCATCGGAAAGAGTCACGGTCGCTCTTTGCTGGTCTGCTGCCCCTCTGGTCCACACAGCTTTCTGAATCCTGGTGAAACCATTACATCTGAAAAGTATGGTCAGAAAATCAGTGAGATCCACTGAAAACTGCAATGCCTGCAGCCAGCATTGGTCAACAGAAATGGCCCAATTTTTCTCGAGGACAACGCCTGACTGCACAGTTGCACACCCAATGCTTCAAGGGTTGAATGAATTGGGCTATGAAGTTTTGCCTCATCTGTCATGATTCACCAGACCTCGCGCTAACCAGCTACCACTTCTTCAGGCATCTCAACAACTTTTTTCATGGAAAACGCTTCCACAACCAGCACGAGGCACAAAATGCTTTCCAAGAGTTTGTCAACTCCTGAAGCATGAATTTTTACACTACCGAAATAAACAAACTTATTTCTCATTGGCAAAAATGTGTTGATTATGATAGTTCCTATTTGGATTAATAAGGATGTGTTTGAGTCAAGTTATAATGATTTAAAATTCACAGTCCAAACTTTCAATTATGTTTGTGCCAACTTAATATCATTTACCCCCAGAATGATGTGATGAGAAAAGCAATCCATCTTCTATAACCCTGGTATAATCATGAGAATGTATCAGACAAATCCAAACCGAGGTGCAGTCTATAAAATACCTAATCAGTATTCTTCAAAAGTATAAACAAAAAAGGACAGAGAATATCACAGAACAAGAGAAATGAAGGAGGCAAATGTGAACTCTTGGATTGAGTCCTGGAAGAGAAAAGTAGATTAATAAAAAATCTGGGAAAATTCCAAAATAAGTCTCAGTTTAGTTGCTCAGTTGTGTCGGACTCTTTGCGACCCCATGAATCGCAGCACGCCAGGACTCCCTGTCCATCACCAACTCCCGTGGGTGAGTTCGAGTTCACCCAAACCCACGTCCATCAAGTCGTTGATGCCATCCAGCCATCTCATCCTCGGTTGTCCCCTTCTCCTCCTGCCCCCAATCCCTCTCAGCATCNAGTCTCCTCTGTCCAGGGGATTCTTCAGGTAAGAATACTGCAGTGGGTTAACATTTCCTTCCTGACCCAGGGATCAAACCTGTGTCTCCTGTGTCTCTGACCTTGACAAGCAGATTCTTTACCATTGAGCCACTTGAGAAGCCCAATATGTACTTATATGTGCACGTAAACACACATTAAGCTTCAGATTTTGTATGTCTCCTCTGGAAAGGAAGGACTGAGTGACTCACTCCCAATGAATAAACTATGGAAAAGAGAGAATACAGTGGTAAAATCTGGTAGACATCATCTTAACCAAGTGATCCATGTCAACTTTATCAGGAATCACGTGATATTAGGTTGTTGCAAAAGTAATTGCAGTTTTGCATGTTGAACTTTGTCATTTGATATTGGAATGCATTCTTAAATAAATGTGGTTATGTTATACATCATTTTAATGCATATTTCTTGCTTTATTTTTTGATAATGAATTATTATTTGCTGTTTATTTTATATTTGTATTTTAGACTAGGGAAATGATGTTAGACAAAAAGCAAATTTTCTTTTTTGAGTTAAAAATGGCTCATTAAGCAGTGGAGATAGCTCACAACATCAATACACTTGGCCCAGGAACTGCTAACAAGTGTACCAATGGTGGTTCAAGACATTTTGCAAGGGAGATGAGCACCTTTGCAAAAGGAGGAGTGCAAGGGCTGACCATCAGAAGTTGATACTAACCAGTTGAGAGGATCATTAAAGCTGAAGTTACAAGTGCATGAGAAGTTGCTGAAGAACTCAGTGTTGACCATTCTACAGTTGCTCAGCATTTGAAGCAAACTGGAAAGGTGAAAAAGCTAGATAAGCAGGTGCTTCATGAGCTGACTGCAAGTCAAAGAAAGCATCATTTTGAAGTGTCATTTTCTCTTATTCTACACAACAATGAACCATTTCTCGATCGGATTGCAATGTGCAACGAAAAGTGGATTTTATATGATTACCAGCAATGACCAGCTCAGTGGCTGGACAGAGGAGGAACTCCAAAGCACCTCCCAAAGCCACACCTGCATCGGAAAGAGTCACGGTCGCTCTTTGCTGGTCTGCTGCCCCTCTGGTCCACACAGCTTTCTGAATCCTGGTGAAACCATTACATCTGAAAAGTATGGTCAGAAAATCAGTGAGATCCACTGAAAACTGCAATGCCTGCAGCCAGCATTGGTCAACAGAAATGGCCCAATTTTTCTCGAGGACAACGCCTGACTGCACAGTTGCACACCCAATGCTTCAAGGGTTGAATGAATTGGGCTATGAAGTTTTGCCTCATCTGTCATGATTCACCAGACCTCGCGCTAACCAGCTACCACTTCTTCAGGCATCTCAACAACTTTTTTCATGGAAAACGCTTCCACAACCAGCACGAGGCACAAAATGCTTTCCAAGAGTTTGTCAACTCCTGAAGCATGAATTTTTACACTACCGAAATAAACAAACTTATTTCTCATTGGCAAAAATGTGTTGATTATGATAGTTCCTATTTGGATTAATAAGGATGTGTTTGAGTCAAGTTATAATGATTTAAAATTCACAGTCCAAACTTTCAATTATGTTTGTGCCAACTTAATATCATTTACCCCCAGAATGATGTGATGAGAAAAGCAATCCATCTTCTATAACCCTGGTATAATCATGAGAATGTATCAGACAAATCCAAACCGAGGTGCAGTCTATAAAATACCTAATCAGTATTCTTCAAAAGTATAAACAAAAAAGGACAGAGAATATCACAGAACAAGAGAAATGAAGGAGGCAAATGTGAACTCTTGGATTGAGTCCTGGAAGAGAAAAGTAGATTAATAAAAAATCTGGGAAAATTCCAAAATAAGTCTCAGTTTAGTTGCTCAGTTGTGTCGGACTCTTTGCGACCCCATGAATCGCAGCACGCCAGGACTCCCTGTCCATCACCAACTCCCGTGGGTGAGTTCGAGTTCACCCAAACCCACGTCCATCAAGTCGTTGATGCCATCCAGCCATCTCATCCTCGGTTGTCCCCTTCTCCTCCTGCCCCCAATCCCTCTCAGCATCAGAGTCTTTTCCAATGAGTCAGTTCTTCACATGAGGTGGCCAAAGTACTGGAGTTTCAGCTTTAGCATCATTCCTTCCAAATAACACCCAGGACTGATCTCCTTCAGAATGGACTGTTTGGATCTCCTTGCAGTCCAAGGGACTCTCAGGAACCTTCTCCAACACCACAGGTCAAAAGCATCAATTCTTCTCTGCTCAGCCTTCTTCACAGTCCAACTCTCACATCCATACATGACCACAGGAAAAACCACAGCCTTGACTAGACGGACCTTAGTCGGCAAAGTAATGTCTCTGCTTTTGACTATCCCATCTAGGTTGGTCATAACTTTCCTTCCAAGGAGTAAGTGTCTTTTAATTTCATGGCTACAGTCACCATCTGCAGTGATCTTGGAGCACCCCCCTCCAAAAAAAGTCTATATTTTAGTTAAGAATAATATATCAATGTTCATTTCTTAATTTTGAAAAAAAACTGTACCATAGGTATGGAAGAGGTGGGTAAGGGTATATAAGGAACTTTAGTATTATCTTTCCAACTCTTTTGCAAATCTAAAATTATTTCAGAATAAATGCATTTTCTAGGTTAAAGGATGAAAAATGACATACCTAACCACTAATCAAAAGATGAGCAGGGGTAGTTACATTCCATATTAGACAAACTAGATGTCAAAATAAGAAGTATCACCAGGGCTAAAGAGGTACATTTTGTAATGTGTGTATACTTCATAAAATTTTAGAATACATTAAGACAAAACCTGAGAGAACACTAGAGAGGAATGAAAAAACTGATAATTATTTTTAAAGATTTCAACCTCCATCTACTAATAATTGAAAGGTCAGACCAAAAGCAAGAATCAGTAAAATATAGACGATTTGAACAATGTTATCAAAGTACTTTAGCCAACTTGCCCTGATTAGTGAAAGTGATCTGTGTGCATTTCCTCCCAATTCCGTGTTCAAAGACATCACATCGGTAGCTTAAGTTTGGACACAATTGGAGGAGATTTCTACAGAAGTCATCAAGAGCTGCAATTGTTCTTGTTGAGTCCCGAAGTCATGTCTGAGTGTTTTGCAACCCCATAGACTGTAGCCCACCAGGCTCCTCTGTTCATGAAATTTCCCAGGCAAGAATACTCAAGTGGCTTGCCATTTCCTTCTTTAAGAGGATCTTTCCAATCCTGGGATCAAACTTATAACTCCTGCTTACCACTGAGCCATTGGGGAATGGGAGGACATATCCACAAAAGTCATCAAGTGCTGCAAACGAAGGCCTTTTTCCTCCAGGGATCCAGTTAAACATTTCCCACCATCAATCAATCAAAACTAAATGACATTTAGAGACACTTAGAATATCCAACAATAGTAGAAAGCACATTTTTTTCAACTGCTTTTGAGATAGTCCCCCAAGACAGCCCATATACGGGGTCATAAAGCAATTTTCAGTAAAAGTAAAAGAATTAAAGTAGAAAGGAATATGTTTTCTGATTATAGTAGAACTAAACTAGAAATCAGTAACACAAAGATATCTGGAAAATCCAAAAGCATTTGAAAATTAAATAACATGCTTCTAAATAGCCCATGGGTAAAAGATGATATCAGAAGATCAATAAGAAAATACTATGACTTGAAAATATTATGAACTAATGATTTGAATGAAAATGTACCCAAATAGGTAGGTTATGTATTTAAAAGAAGAAATTAATAATTCAACCTTTATTCAAATAAATTAGAAAAAGAATAGCAATTGAGACTAAAAGTAAGCAAAAATAAAGGAAATAATAAAGATTAGACAGTAACAGACTAGAAATAGGCAAACACTTGAGGAACTTTATGAAGACTAAAATTGTTTTCTTTAAAAAGATCACTGAAATTTATAAAGCTCTTAGACTGATCAGTGAATCAAAGAAAAAGATGCACATAAATTTCCAATATCAGGAGTTAAAGAAGAGACAATAGTANGTAACAGACTAGAAATAGGCAAACACTTGAGGAACTTTATGAAGACTAAAATTGTTTTCTTTAAAAAGATCACTGAAATTTATAAAGCTCTTAGACTGATCAGTGAATCAAAGAAAAAGATGCACATAAATTTCCAATATCAGGAGTTAAAGAAGAGACAATAGTACATATCCTACAGGCATTAAAGGAAGTATAAGGAGATATTATGAATAATTTTGTGTCAGTAAATTCAACAACATGTTTGAAATTGACAAATTCTTTGAAAGTTACAAACTATCAAAGCACATTGGAGAAGAAATAGATAAGCTGAAGAGCCATATATCCATTAAGATATTTGAATTTATAATTTAAACACTTCTGACAAAGAAACCCTCAGGCCCAAAGGTGACTTCCATGATGAATTCCACCATGCATTTATGGTGGAATGAAAATTGGTGTGTGTGTCAGTTCTGCACATACACACAAACACAAACAGAAAATAGAGGAAGAACAATGTTCCAACTTACTTTATGTGGTCAGCATGAATCTGATATCAAAGTCAGACAAAAGCATTACCATTAAAAAGAACTATACATTAACATACCTCATAAATATGCATGCAGAAATCCTTAAAAGAATTTTAGCAAATTAAATCTAGCAAAATACAAAGATAATAAGGCATCATGATTAAGTAGGATTTTTCCAAGGAATGATAGACTAGTTTAAAATTCAAAAAGTAATGAATGCCATTCACCTTTTTGACAAACTTTAAAAAAACAAAAAGTCATATACATCCAGATCTACTATAACATTTGTCTTGAAATTTCAATTTGTTTCAACACAACTGATACATCAGTTTGAGCATAATGTGAATTTTGTTTGTTTACGTATTAATTTTGTTCATGAGAAACACTAAGNTGTCCAAGGAATGATAGACTAGTTTAAAATTCAAAAAGTAATGAATGCCATTCACCTTTTTAACAAACTTTAAAAAAAGAAAAAGTCATATACATCCAGATCTACTATAACATTTGTCTTGAAATTTCAATTTGTTTCAACACAATTGATACATCAATTTGAGCATAATGTGAATTTTGTTTGTTTACGTATTAATTTTGTTCATGAGAAACACTAAGTGAATGGAGGAAACTACATCCAACTGAAGTAAGCCATGTAGGAATACACAAAAAGCTCCAGGCACACACCTCAAGCATCTACCAACTGCTGTAGTTTTCCTCCTGTGTTAGGAGTCACCTGTTCTCCCCAGAACAAAGGCAGGTCACCCATCTTTGGTCATTTCCCATTAACTTGTATGAGACCCACTTCCACAAACAAACTTTAGATCTTTTTCAAGGTAAAGTGCTATATTTATTGTAGTATTTATGTATTTCTCAACTATGTACCACAAGTAAAATGGTGTTACTATTTTCATTAAGTTCTCATCTTTCTGTACATATCTCTGATAAAGTTTAGGGTGTGACACCCCTCAATTTTCCCATAGGCACTGTAGTTTTCTTTGCAAGATTTTGAACAGCATGGTGTTTTTTAGAGACACAAGCATTGTGTCAGAACAGAGTTGATTGCAATCATCTCAACAGGTGCAAATATATATATATATATATATTTGAGCCAATTCAGCACACAAGCCTGACCTCCTCAACTAGATTAAGGCCATCAGTGAAAAATCTACAGCTACCATTAAATTTAATGATAAAAGATCAAATACTCTCCTCAAGATTGGGAAGAAGACAAGGATGTCTCCTTTTACCATTTTATTCAAATTTTTTCTAGAGATCCTCCATCCAGTACAATAAATTACAAAACATAAATAAAAGGCATATAGGTAATTTGATAATCTATGAAGAAAATCCAATATAGACATAGGATACACTTAATAAATGAGATTAGCAATGAACAGGAAATACAGTTCATACATGAAAATGTAAAACAAATATTCATAAAAGTAAAACTTTAAAAATATCATTTATAATAGTATTGAGTATTCATTAGAGATAAAGTGAGCAATGTGAAAGACATATGCTTAAAACTACAAATACTGCTTAGATAAAGTAAAGAGGGCATAGATAAATCAAGGGATACGTCATGCTTAAGACTGAAACGCTCAATATAGTTAATATCCCATTCCTTCGCAAACTGACCTATAGATTCAATAGAATTCCAGTCAATTTCTGTAAGTTTAATTTAGTTTAAAAATTAAGAAGCTGAGTCTAAAATGAATATGGAAATGCAGAATCACTAAGAATAAAAATAGCTCTGAAAAAGATGGAAAGCTTAGATTATTACATCTTAAGAATAATATAATGCCACAGTTATCAAAACAGTAGAGTTTTAGTATAAAAATCAATGGAATAGAATAGAAAATTCAGAATGGAACCATATATATATAGTCAACTGAGTCTTCACAAAGGTACCAGGATTGATCAATGCAGAAAAGAATCTTTTCAATAAATCCTGCTAACATAACTATATTGAAATATGAATATACAAATAACATGGAAAATATAAACCTCATCTCATACTTCACATTCTACCTAAAAACGAACACTTCTGGAAGAAATGAGAGAAGAAAAGCTCTGTAACCTTGGGATAAAAATTGATTCAATAAAACACAAAAATGCACAAATCATAAAAGAAAAAACTGGTAAGCCCAACTTAAAATTTAAAAACTTTTACTCCTTGCAAGACACAGTTAAGAAAATGAAAGGACGAGCCACGAAAGGGGAGAAAATATTTGTTAAGTATGTGTGGAAATGGACTTGTTTCTAGAATATATAAAGACACTACTACCAGTCAAATACTAGAAGACAGGGTAAAAGATTCTAACAGATGCTTCACCCAAGAAGTTCTAAGGGTGTCCAAAATTTAACACATTAGCAGCATCATTAGTCTTAGAGGGATGCAGATTCAACCACAAGGACCTAACCCTAATCCTAACCCTAACCCTAACCCTACTATCCACACACAAGAAAGGTAAGCATAGAAAGACTGGCAGTACCAAATGCTGGGGAGGATGTGGAGCAACTGGAATGTCTTCTTCATTTCTGGTGGGAATATAGTCATTTTGGAAAACAAGCAGTTTCTTATGGAGTTTATATACATTTGTCTTTTGACCCAATAATCCCACTGCTAGATATTGACACAAGTTAAATGAAAAGACAACACAAAGACTTGGACCTAAATATACACGGGCTTCCCTGNATATAGTCATTTTGGAAAACAAGCAGTTTCTTATGGAGTTTATATACATTTGTCTTTTGACCCAATAATCCCACTGCTAGATATTGACACAAGTTAAATGAAAAGACAACACAAAGACTTGGACCTAAATATACACGGGCTTCCCTGATAGCTGGTAAAGAATCTGCCTGCAATTCAGGAGACCCAGGTTCAATTCCTGGGTCGGGAAGATCCCCTGGAGAAGGGATAGGATATCCACTCCATATTTATAGCTGCTTTATTCATAATGGCCTCAAACTAGCAATGACTCNATGGACAGAGGAGCCTGGCAGGTTATAGGCCATAGAGGAGCCTGGCAGGTTATAGTCCATAGCATCACTGAGAGTTGGACATGACTGAAGTGACTTGACATGCCCGCAGGTTAAATGTGGTAATGGATATCAAGTGCCTTTGAATGGATGCTACCCTTACCAAATCACTCAAAAAAAACATTAGGCTTCATCCACTCTCCTTAGGCAGGCAATTCCCCAGCCCTGGGGACAGTGAGTGTGGGTCTCTAAAAACATTCCACAGAGGTCATGTAGCTGGAGCCATCCTTTCTGCTGGCTAGACGTGGCTAAGGCCACTGCCAGTGGAGCTTGTGAACAATTCAGCCTCCACCATGGGGTTTCAAGGCTTTCACTGCCCAGAATGGACCCTCTGTGTGAACAGATATGCTGATGGAACCCACTCTCTGTTCCAGTAAGAAAGCTACAGCACCAATGGTATCTGGCTGCCTGGGAAGCTAGCAGGTCCTGCTCTCAGCTCAGGNAACAGATATGCTGATGGAACCCACTCTCTGTTCCAGTAAGAAAGCTACAGCACCAATGGTATCTGGCTGCCTGGGAAGCTAGCAGGTCCTGCTCTCAGCTCAGGTTCAGGAACCTTCTGAGATTACACTTGCCAGACTTCATCTATGCCTGGCAGTGGGGGGCGGGCAGGGATAAAGAGGTGGCGGGAGGAGCCTCAGTCTTCAAAGCCCAGGGATAGGAGGGACCTTCAGTGGCTGTAGCTGCTCCTGGGATGAAAGGCAGGCTCACTTTTCTCCCTCTTGACAGGTCCATCTGCAGAGTTTACAAAAGAGAGGAAGTGACCAGGCTGCTAGGGGCGTGGTTTCAAGGGCTGCGATGGATTCAGGCCCTCCCGCCCCCGGCCTATACTCCCTGGACACGGAGTATCCACGGCTCTGTGCCATCACACTAACCGCCAATCTCACCATCTGCAGCTCTGTTCAGTTACTACAGGACGAACATCATCTCAATTAACAGCGTACCTTTAGGGCGTCTCGTCGCCAACTCTTCCAGCTCAATTGTCCACACTGTCATCAGGGCCTAATCAACTAATGATGGCTGAAAATGAGGGAGGCCAATCCCAATAAATTCAAAGGCAAGTCATTTTTCTCTTTTAATGCCCCTCTCCCTCCTTCTTCCTTCTTCCCACGGCACAATGCAGTAAATTAATGTCACCGTGGTTATTACAGCACCGCTGCTATGGCAAGTATTCAAGCTACGGTCCTGGAATATTTTACCTCAGCATTTATTTGTCCATAAAATAAAACAGGATTTATGGGATGACTCTCCAGTTTGAGGGCTGCATGGACAGCAGCTGGGCCACATCCTTACCTCCTCCACAGGTAAAGATATAGGGATGCTCTCAGGAGCAAAAGAAACTTGGTGGACAGGGTGCCTGGGGGTGGGGAGAACAAGTCCCCCAAAGGACCCCCTGGCCGTGCCTGGGGGAAAAGCTCCAGTTAGAAGGACTGAAGATGTGGGAATCAGTTGCAGGAGAAGGATACAGCTTTTTGAGGGGAGGATGCAGGCAAATAACGTCCTCCCCCAGCATCCCAGCATTTGCTGCACAGGCTCC
>SJYW01057322.1:514441-526677 GCA_006410735.1 Raphicerus campestris | reverse complement strand
CATGGGCGAGGGGCGGGGGTGGGGGTGGTTCCCCCCCAGGATGGGGAGGGGACGATTTCTACCTAGCATCTCTGTGTCTATGTGGAACTTTAAAATGTTTGCTTTACCTACTAATTAGTTGATTCTTTTGCTGAGAGCTCAGGCCATTAAAGGAGCCTTTCTTCCAAGGTGGGAATTCTGCCCCCACCAGGGCCCCCACCCAGAGATGCCCTCAGCCCTTTCTCTGTCAAGCCACCACCCTCTGATTAGGATGGCTTACAAAAAGGTCTTGATTGACTAAACCTCAGGCCCGATTATATAAACATCAGAGAGGCGCTGAATGCCAAACACCTTTCTCAAGAGGAAAAAAAAAAATAATAAGGTGAGATCGCTTCATTCTCTGGCAACCTAAAAATAAATGGAAGGGGCTTCTCCCAGCTTCAGGGAGTGCATATGGATTTCTTGCTGACATTCGATTCTCTGAACTGAATGTCATACTTGCTGCGAACAGTTAAAAAAAATAATAATGCTCGACTGTTATCGTTATTAGAAGGGCAAGAAGAATGAAATATCATGATTATCATTAGGAAACCCTGTAAAACATATTTGTACATTATCTTGGGGCAAATACAAGTGTCATGTGTTACCAATTGTTAGGCAAAGAGCGCAGTAATATATTGTTCCCCTCCGGCCCTCTGAGCAGCTTGGCGCAGGGCAGAAATGATGTGCTCCCTGTGTGTGAGGCTGGAACGCACTGGTGTGGGATGTGGGGGTCGGGGAGCCCTCCAGGACTGGCCTCCCTGAAAGCAGTCAAGTCTGGGATGGATGAAACACTGATGGCAGTGCGGAGCAGGGGGGTGGGGAAGTGGGGGGGGCGGAAGGCAGCCCAAGGCCAGGCTGAGTTTGGAGACCTCTTGCTTGAATGGTAGGTCTGATCCCTGGGCTGGGATTCCTGTCTCACTAGGGAGCCCCAGATTCCCAAGGAGGAAGCAGACTTACTTCTTTCTTTCCAGACAATCGGCATGCCTCTGAAAAGGGGCTTGAGGGTGAGGTTGGCGTGGAGGAGGAAGGTTCCAAGGAGTCCTGCCCTAGGAACCTAGACTCTCTCTGCAGCCTTCAGCTTAAGAATCTGAAAGTAAAGGGGTTTGGTTTTGTGTTATTTGTTTGAGCATCAAAAGCCCTTTAGAGAATGTTATAAAAATGGACACGAATGAGTATGCACAATAATTCACGTCACTGTGGTAGACCCACAGTGCGGATCTCCAGTTAAAAGCCTTTCATTCATTTGATCTAAAGGGGACTTTCCAGATCCCAGATTCCAGGGATCCCCAGCAGCCAAGAGCATCTGTGGGGCCCTCTGCTGGATGCACTACCAGGCCGGGGTTCCAGAGAGCCTTCAGGGGATACACAGAAGGAAGGAGCGCTCCTGGTCCCAGCAGGTAGTCATGACCCCCATGAGTCCACGTTGGTGTTGGCAACTCCCAGGACTGTCTCTGCTCCTGGAAACTGGACTGAGAGGAAACTGCCAGAGAACCGAAGGATGGTACTCTTTGCATTGTCCCAGAGAAATGACAGTCTTTGCAAAGGGGCCAGAGGATACTGCTCGGAAAACACCCACTCTCAGGCCCTGGGACTCCCAGAGGCGCCAGCTCTGAGCATCCCTCAAGCCTTCGCATCTCTCAGACAAGCACAGTGGACTGAGGTTGAGGCTGCACACAGAGTTTCCTCACCGAGAAGAGCAGGCCTTCATGTTTGCAGGGCAGAGCACACGGGGTGGCCTTGGGGAGAGGGCTCTCCCAGCAGTCTCCCTCCACCTGCCCTGCTGAGACAGCACGATCTGAAGGGAGACCCTTAAGCTTCTTTCTGCAGGGGTACACTTTGTAAGAGAGCCCCTTTGTCCCCAAAGTAATGCCATCCTAATGCTGGCATTCCAGGAAGGGGGACTTGCCAGGAAGTAGAGAAGGCATTTGGGGGCAGGAGCTCCCTTAGCCCACACCAAGCCTGATACATCTAAGCATATTGAAGCCGTTCTGTCTATATAGGAAACCAGGAAAACTCCATAAGTTTCTTGCTTACTGGAGAAACTAAGGCTCTGGGGTGGGAAGAATGGGGGTGAGAGCTTGCAGCATCTTTTCCTGTGGCCTAGCACCCCTTGGGCCCCCAACCTTTTGTGACATGAGAGTTTTGGTTCCCTCTGGCTGGGGTCCACAGCCTGAGCTTCAGGTTCTTTGTTTTCAGGACTAGGCTCATCTCCCCCTGTGGGTTGGCCGGCACCCTTGGGCAGGCTTGGAGCACTGACATGCCTCAGGTGTCTCTCACATAGAAAGTACAGAATCTCAGCGCCCCTGCAGCCCNTTCGCATCTCTCAGACAAGCACAGTGGACTGAGGTTGAGGCTGCACACAGAGTTTCCTCACCGAGAAGAGCAGGCCTTCATGTTTGCAGGGCAGAGCACACGGGGTGGCCTTGGGGAGAGGGCTCTCCCAGCAGTCTCCCTCCACCTGCCCTGCTGAGACAGCACGATCTGAAGGGAGACCCTTAAGCTTCTTTCTGCAGGGGTACACTTTGTAAGAGAGCCCCTTTGTCCCCAAAGTAATGCCATCCTAATGCTGGCATTCCAGGAAGGGGGACTTGCCAGGAAGTAGAGAAGGCATTTGGGGGCAGGAGCTCCCTTAGCCCACACCAAGCCTGATACATCTAAGCATATTGAAGCCGTTCTGTCTATATAGGAAACCAGGAAAACTCCATAAGTTTCTTGCTTACTGGAGAAACTAAGGCTCTGGGGTGGGAAGAATGGGGGTGAGAGCTTGCAGCATCTTTTCCTGTGGCCTAGCACCCCTTGGGCCCCCAACCTTTTGTGACATGAGAGTTTTGGTTCCCTCTGGCTGGGGTCCACAGCCTGAGCTTCAGGTTCTTTGTTTTCAGGACTAGGCTCATCTCCCCCTGTGGGTTGGCCGGCACCCTTGGGCAGGCTTGGAGCACTGACATGCCTCAGGTGTCTCTCACATAGAAAGTACAGAATCTCAGCGCCCCTGCAGCCCCACTGAACCCTGCTCTGCATGCTCAAGTTTGAGATACACTGGCCAGAAGTTCCTCTCTTCCAGAACATTCACAGCCAAGTCTCACATTAGTAATTGGCTCATCTCAGATCTTCAGATTTTTCTCTCTTCTGGTTTTATCTCTAATTTTTCAAATTGACAGTGTTTAATTTTCTAAGCGGTTCCCAGCCAGACAGGTAGGGCATAACGAGAGAGACAGCGAGCTGGCAGCCGGGGCTGCTGGAGGCCTGGAGGGCACGCAAGGCGTCTGGACACCCTAAGCAGGTCAGCTACAGGTGTGATCAGCTGGGTCCCAGCAGAGTCTCCCCTTCCCCACAGCCATGGCTACCCGTGACCCCAAATCCCTGAACAGACTCCCCCTCTGCCCCCATGCACCCTTACAGTACCTAACAATCTGCTACTGCTTCCCACAGACCCACGACCCTGTGGCTCCACATGGACCCCCACTGGCCACCATGGACTCCACTGGCCCCATTGATCCCCATGGAGCTGCCCTTGAGCCCATGGTTCCCACAGTGCCCACAGTTCCTCTGTGGCCTCTGTGTACCCTCCTGGTCCCCTTAAGTTCCCACCTCTGCCCCAACCACCGCCCATGAGCAACCTAGACAAGCTGCCGACTTTCCCAGGGGAAACACTCCCATCCAGCTCCTCTGAGCTCCCGGCCTTTTCTTGTTGCTTTTCAGACCTCTTTTCTCCAACTTTCCCACTTGCTCAGTACATGATGCAAAGTTGTAAAAAATGTGTGAGGACATTAACCCGAGGTGTTATTTGTAAATATGTTATAATTTATTAAATTATAAGGCACTCGACAGCAACTCAGATAAAGAAACACGCTGGAGTGTTACTCCAGCACATGCACTATTTTAATAATCCTTTTATCTTAAAATATTGCCTCCTATCAGGCTGTCAAGGAGCAGCAGGAGAATCTGTTAAGTGTAGAGAGGGGGGTATCTCTCCAATGTGCTTTACAGTGAATTATTAAAGGAGGGAGAGGTGCCAACTAATCATTTGATAAACACAAGTAGATTATGTGTAATGGGTACCTTCGTGGAAAGAGTCCTGGACAGCTCAGGAAAATCCTGGGGCCCCAAACAGAACTTCTCCAAACTAGCCTCTTTCGCTGCCCTCTCTCTCCTAAAGTAACTTATGCCAAACTTGAACTTCAAACTCTCATTTACCACCATTTCTGGCCACACCCTAGAACCACTGGTAATCTATTTTACGTCATATTTTTATTTAATTTATAGCCATTCTTTTTTTTTCTTTGTCTTAACTTAAATAGATTTAATTTTTAAAGGAAGCTTTATATCATTACCGTGACTAGAAAACTAATAGCACTTACCATAAATATGAAATAACCATTAAAAAAAAGTATAATGGAAACAAAACCATGTAATTAAATTCCAGCTCAATATGAAGGTTTGATGAAGCCTGAGGCCTGCTCTCTCTGTTAAAAGGGGAGATTATCTCGTGTCATGGAGGCATTCAAGATGTGCTGGAGCCAAAGGGAGCCTTCCTCCCTGACTCTGGTTGGACTCAGGGACCCACAGAGGTGATCTCTTGCTTTCCAGGCAACTTGCTGTGATACAGCATGGGCTGAGTACCACCAAACCCCCTCAGGGCCCCATAGTAATTCTGTACCACTGTTTTAGAGGCAGTGGATCAAACTCAAGAACACTGACCACATCTCTGTTCCCTGAGGCTTTGTCCCACAGGTGAGCAANGGCACTCGACAGCAACTCAGATAAAGAAACACGCTGGAGTGTTACTCCAGCACATACACTATTTTAATAATCCTTTTATCTTAAAATATTGCCTCCTATCAGGCTGTCAAGGAGCAGCAGGAGAATCTGTTAAGTGTAGAGAGGGGGGTATCTCTCCAATGTGCTTTACAGTGAATTATTAAAGGAGGGAGAGGTGCCAACTAATCATTTGATAAACACAAGTAGATTATGTGTAATGGGTACCTTCGTGGAAAGAGTCCTGGACAGCTCAGGAAAATCCTGGGGCCCCAAACAGAACTTCTCCAAACTAGCCTCTTTCGCTGCCCTCTCTCTCCTAAAGTAACTTATGCCAAACTTGAACTTCAAACTCTCATTTACCACCATTTCTGGCCACACCCTAGAACCACTGGTAATCTATTTTACGTCATATTTTTATTTAATTTATAGCCATTCTTTTTTTTTCTTTGTCTTAACTTAAATAGATTTAATTTTTAAAGGAAGCTTTATATCATTACCGTGACTAGAAAACTAATAGCACTTACCATAAATATGAAATAACCATTAAAAAAAAGTATAATGGAAACAAAACCATGTAATTAAATTCCAGCTCAATATGAAGGTTTGATGAAGCCTGAGGCCTGCTCTCTCTGTTAAAAGGGGAGATTATCTCGTGTCATGGAGGCATTCAAGATGTGCTGGAGCCAAAGGGAGCCTTCCTCCCTGACTCTGGTTGGACTCAGGGACCCACAGAGGTGATCTCTTGCTTTCCAGGCAACTTGCTGTGATACAGCATGGGCTGAGTACCACCAAACCCCCTCAGGGCCCCATAGTAATCCTGTACCACTGTTTTAGAGGCAGTGGATCAAACTCAAGAACACTGACCACATCTCTGTTCCCTGAGGCTTTGTCCCACAGGTGAGCAAGTGGGAGTTTTCCAGGAATCTTGTCCGAGAGGACACAGCCCCACAGGCTGGGATGTGAGTCCAGCTCTGCTTGCAATTTGGGACAAGTCATCTTCTCTCTCTGATGACAAGTCATCAGAATCTGGAGACAGAGCTTCTGGACCGAGATAGAGCTTCTTTAAGGCTGTCTGCCTTCTTTCAGTCCTGCACTTACCGCCTCCGCATGCAGCAAAACTAAGACGGTTTTTAAAGTATTTTTCATGTCCCTGTGATGCAAAGCATGTGTCCCTGGGACTGAGTGTGTGAGACATCTTCCTTGAACTGTAGAAAGGAAATGTTGGATCATCAAAATGCAAAGCCAGATAAGGGGGAAACCATGAACCAAAAAACGAACCCCTAAGCCCCAAGGAAAGTATGAGCATCTTGCTGTCAAAATAGAAGGCTGAGCCACGTAAAACAGAAATATCCCAATGTGAAGCCACACTCTCCCATCATATTTAGAACCCACTTCAAACCAGGAAAAGGTAATGTCAGATCTCCAAAATTCACATGCGAAAACACGGCTATGGTTCCTCCTGTTAGCTACGATTAATACAAGCAGTTAGAGAAAGGCTAAAAAAATGAAGTCATACATTATTTTTCTTCCTCGTAGGTATAGATTTTATTTGACCTATTGCTTTTAAAATAGAATACCTTCCCAAGCCCGCTTTACATGATAAAACTCAGAGACAAAAGAGAGAAAATGCAAATCAATTCTACATTACATGTATGTTGCTGCATTTGGCAAAATCAAATGAGATCTTTTCATCTCCTTACTGTAGAACAAAAACAGAGCAATATTATGAAATCTCACAGAGCTTTATTTCTCGGCGTCTTTTGTGTCCAGCCTTTTAAATTCAGGTTTTTCTGCCTTTTTTACTGACAAGCCCACAATTTTCAGAAAAGAAAGCTAGCATTAATTAAGACAGTGCCAGATGTAATTTTCTTGGGAAGTAAATTTCTGCACAACTAAAGGTTACAGAGACCTTTTCACTGTCAAAATTTACTACAGCCTGTGAATGTTAATGTTTCTAATGAAGACATGTTCTCTGTCCCTGAACTTAAAAGTACCCAGAGAAGAAGGCAAAGAGAAAAAAAACTCTATTTGACGAATGTATCTGGAGCCTTTGCATTAATGCAGGAACTCTCGGCTGCTGGCGCACGTTGTAATTATAGTGTTTGGATACTCTTGTTTTCCAAACAAGGAATATTGCCATAAATTGGCAATTTTGCATGAGGAGTGGGATTGTAGTAGGTGCCTTCTGCTACAAATGAGCTCAGAGTGTAATAAGCGTTTACCCCATTAGGCTTAAGGATGTGTGCCTCCTGACTCTGGAAGCAGGCAGAAGACACACAGCCTTCATGATGGGCCACCAAGTCAATGTTGAGGCCCCTGGGTTTGCAGCTTTCTGACCTCCCACCATGTGGGCTCAGAAGTTTGCCTTGGTGTGTGAACCCATCCATGTCGTCAGTTTCTGGCCAGTCTTCTGATTTGGTTTTGGAAGCCTGAGCATTTTCTGTCCAGCATGCAGATAAAACACCATGGTGTATAGAAAGCAGGGCCCCCACCTTCCCTGGGGCTTGCTGTGATCTTTGCTGGAGGTTCCCAGAGTGACAAGATGGCAGAAGCCAGCTTCAAGCGCACTTTGTGATTTTTCATCTTCAATACATTGAGCAGTGGGGTTAAAAGATAGTTGTTTCATTGACCGAGTGACGTCTTTTTCAGAAATTTCTCCTAAGGAAACAGCTTGTATTGAGCGCAGTGATGTTGTCCATTCACAAGCACAAGTAGAAAAGTAAAAGACTTCTTGCTGAACAACATGCGAATGAGCAAGTTAACCATGTGGCTGCTGCTCAGTCGCCAAGCCATGTCCTTCTTTTTGTGACCCCATGGATTGCAGTGTGCCAGGCTTCCCTGTCCCTGAGCGTCTCCCAGAGAGTGCCCAAGTTCATGTCCATTGAGTCAGTGATGCCTCATCTTCTGCCATCATCTTCTCCTTCTGCCTTCACTCTTTCCCAGCATCAGGGTGTTTTCCAATGAGTCAGCTGTTAGTATCAGGATAAACCCCCAAATAGAATATTATATAGGCCTCAATCTTGCCAATAAAGAAGACATTTTGATCAAAAGGAGGACATTTACGTTATATAACATGTGAAAAGCAAGATACAAAATTTTGCGATTTCAATTTTATAAAATAAGAAATTGCAATTTTGTAAAATAAGAAATTTGTTGACAGTGGAAGTCTCTGGTGGGCAAAATCACAGGCACTTTTCTTTTTCCTAATAAAAGTTAACAGAAGAAAAGTTTTGAAAAATTTCTCCAAAATGTCTTTTTTATCATCAGGAAATGCCAGAGGGTCATCAGGACTGAGTCAGCTTCCCATTTCAACATGAACCCTCTTGAGTCTTAAATTCTTTACAGTCTGATTTATCATTGTCTGTCTTTCTTCTAAAGCAAAAACTGGCAAAGCTTTTGTGCAAACAGCCAGATAGTAAATATTTTATCTTTATATGGCATAAGGTCTATGTCACAATGACTCAACTTAACCATTACTAGCATGAAAGCAGTCATACCCAATACATAAAGAGCATGGCCATGTTTCAATAAAACTTTACTGACAAAAGCAAGTGGTGGGTCATACTGACCACAGGACAGTTGGCCAGCTCCTTTCTAAATCAAACCAGTGCTGTGCTATTGAAGTACAGCATGTGAGTACAATGCTCTAACACCCCCAAGATATCAGAGAGCCAGCACTCCTATTTATGGGTGAGGAGACTCACCCCAGAGAGGTGAAGAGAGTTCCCAAAGTCATAGAATAGTTCCTTGCAGAGACGGCAGAAACACCAGGAGCACCCCACCTTTCCAGAAGCGTTCTGCAGCTGAGTCATGCTGTCAGTCTATGGCCTGCAGCCCTGGCCTCTCCTGGTCTGTGTGGCTGGGGATCTTGGGTCTTCCTTTGCATCATGTGGCCTGCCCTGTCAGTGGTGGCGGGCCTCTCTACCCCACCCCTCTTCCTCTCCTTCATTCTCTTGGAGGACGTGGAAAATGTGTTCCACAGCATCTATTTGGTCACCATCAGCTCCTAGAGAGGAATAACCAGGAGTCTTGTCTGACCTGGCACAGAATCAGATTTGCCTGTTGCCCCATAGTTACAAATGTGCTCCCTTTCACGCTCAAAAGTGCCAGGGTTGCACAATTTATCATCTGTATGATCATCTCCCCAAAGGTGTATTTAGTTGCACTGTATCCTATGCAAGAAGAAACTATGAGAATTCAGTTATCCACATGACTTACAGAAAAAAAANAAATGAAAAGCAAAAACTTAGAATTCAGCAGAGTGGCTGATGCTGCACTGTTCAGGAGGGGGTTGTATGCCTGTAATGGGGGATGCAATTGTAAAGGGTCGTCAGGTCTTAAAGTGGCTGATCCTAAGAAATGGTTGTGTGGCAACACTGACTGTGCTGAGTTTCCCTTCACAGCTGACCTTGAACTCTAACTCCCTTGCTTGTGTCTCTTGCTCTAGCTCCTGCGTCCGTGCCCTACCCCCACCCCAGCCCTGGTGTGCTCCTGCAGCTCATCCTGCATCTCAGGGTCTCTGTTCGAGGCCTTAGCCCACTGTTCTCCTCCAAGTGACCAGGGCAGTTCACCCAGCTACCTTATTTTGAATCATCCAAACCTTTTCTGGGCTTCCCTGGTGACTCAGATGATAAAGAATCTGTCTGTGATGCTGAAGACCCAGATTCAGTCCCTGGGTTGGGAAGATCCCCTGGAGAAGGGAATGGCAATCCACTCCAGTATTCTTGCCTGGAGAATCCCCATGGACAGAGGAGCCTGGTGGGCTACAGCCCATGGGGTGGCAAAGAGCTGGACATGACTGAGCAACTGACACTTTCAAACCTTTTCCAATCACCTCCCTTGAGAGCTCTTTAGACAGAGAAGTCAGCAGAAGATGCTTGTGGAATGTACACAACATCCCCTGAATGAGTACACTTGTTCAGAGGACCAAATAGCCAAAGAGTAAGACGTATGATCAAGGAAGAGAGAGGAGCAGATGGAGAACAAGGAAAGCATGTACACATGTACCTTCCCTCCAAAAAGACTCTGTGCAGGTGACCTGACTCTGGGGAGAGGGGAAAACAGGCGGAGAAGGAAGAGCATGGAATGTCTGGCCTGGCCCAGAATGTATGACTTTCAACAAGACCAGTTATCTCAGACCATGGTGACTGTGGCACCCAGATGACCAGTGTCAACACCACTCGGGTCCTAGTTAGAAAAGCAAATTCTCAAACCCCCTTGACTTCTTGAATCTGGAGCCCTGGGGGTGGGGTCGGCCTCCAGGGGATGTAGGTGCATGCTCCTCCAGGTTGAGAGCCACAGCCATTAAACACCAGAGTCTAAAGAGACTCTGGGGGCCCTTGGATGGAGCCGATGTGAGGTGCATATTGAGGGGAGGAGGTGTTTGAGGTTTGCGTTGCTTAAATGATGGTTGAGGGCCAGTCTGACAGGGTGTTTTTTGCCTCTGACTTGACTAAGGAGGCCAACAGTCCTTATAGTTGCAGACACAGAGTATAGCTCCTGTCTCTCCACAGAGATGGTGTTGATGCCACTCACACCACTGCTCTGTGAGGTTTTCCTGGGCGTGGTCAGGCCAGCTCCATCCCAGAGCCCAGATAAAGAGGCCAGCCCCAACCCACCCATGAGAGCCCTGTGCGCCCAGCTAGACTCTCTCCCTGAGCTCAGGTTACTAAGGAAACCACCACACACCTTTGTCTACCCTTGCCACACGCAGCTCTCCAGAGTCCGCCTCATGCAGCAAGGGGCTCCCCTGAACAGTTGAAGACACAGAGTGTGAAATCTGTAGGAACGACAGACGGACACAGCCCACCTGGGTAGAACTGTGCAGAGGGATTTTTAACTCTGGGAGTCAACAAAGGGGAGGAAGAGTGAGAGAATTTAAGAGTTGGGTCGTATGATTCACATCCCAGGGTTAGCCAGAGGGGTCCATGTTCCTCTACAGAAAACACGGCACAAAAGGAGAATTTCTGCTAATGCCCATCCCAAGGCTCTCACAGAAACCATAGCAGAGCGCAGGCTTCCCCTGGCTGCTCCCAGGTGAGGCATCCTGACTTCAGGGTGATGGACACTAGGGACAGGGCTTGAATGCAACAGCAAATTTGCCAACAAATCTGTGATGGTTTTTCTTTCTGTATTTTTAAAAATATATATTTGGATATCACACTCCACTCAGGGCTCTCTATATTATTCAAAAGAAGTCTTGGCACCTGAAACTAACATAATATTGTATGCCCACTCTATTGCAATAAAAAATATGTAATTAATTAATTTGAAAGAAATCTTTTTTTCTTTCTCCTTCCCTCCCTTCCTTCTTTTCTTTCTTGTGTCTCACAGCCCTGGTAGAATGACTGAAACACTGAGGCAGCTAAATTATAGCACAGATGAGTCTGGTGGGGGAGGATTCAAGAGTGCCAAAGTGCATTCTGTGTGGGTCATACTCTCACCTTCTCCCAACTGTGACCTCTGTGCAAATGACCCAGTCTCCATACACACGTGTAACACGGGTCTACGGGTGTCTCTGCAACTCATGCATCGTTTTTGCAAGAAGCCACTGAACTCCTTTTCTGTGCCCACACTGACCCAGCACTCTGGGCGTGTGCATATGGGTAGGAGATATCCTGACCGCAAGCATGGACCGCACCGAACAATGAGACCACCTGGCTCTTGGCAAAAAATTCCATCAGAGGAGGAAATGAAGTGTCAGTGCTCCTGGCTGTTGGGGAAAAGCCACCAAGCAGAAGAAACCTCGCAGAACCAGGATCTCAGTAGGTAATGGGGAAAAAGTAATTGATTTTGTCACAGCCTCTTCTGTCTGCCGCTGCTGCTGCGAAGTCGCTTTAGTCGTGTCCGACTGTGTGCGACCCCACAGATGGCAGCCCACCCCAACTCACCGGAAAGTTGCAAAGAGCTTGCGGTAGAGGCACAGTGGATACTGAGGGTGGAGATACGGCCACAGCTCAAAACTCAAAGGAGAAGACTGCCGCCAAGTCATGAAATATGGGTGGAGAAGGTCACTGAAATGGAAGATTCTTCTGTGCACATGGAAAGGGCAGACGCAGAGAAGCTGGGGAAACGACACCAGTGAGTTTGCCTCCGGATGTTAAAATACATGTGCCTGTGTCTGAAGACTGCTCAGACCTTCAGAGGATGCTGTCTGATAGATCCAATATCAGAAGCCAGCCAGGGACTGAATGGTACTTTCCTTCTTATACCTGTGAGGAAAATGGGACCCTTCCAGCCATACAGATGACCTAAAGAGGCTCTAAAGACAGAAACCCCACCCAAGGCCCCATGGGCTAGGGGCTGTCCTTCTCTCTGCTCATCATCGTAGCTACTTCTCCTGGGTGATGGGGAGGGCATGGGAATAGGTGGGAAGGATATCATTCTCCCCAGATGCCAATAGGATGTGAGACTCACAAAGAAGCTAAGATTCACTTTTACACGATATAGATGTTTTT
>SJYW01057322.1:497386-510012 GCA_006410735.1 Raphicerus campestris | reverse complement strand
TACACAACATCCCCTGAATGAGTACACTTGTTCAGAGGACCAAATAGCCAAAGAGTAAGACGTATGATCAAGGAAGAGAGAGGAGCAGATGGAGAACAAGGAAAGCATGTACACATGTACCTTCCCTCCAAAAAGACTCTGTACAGGTGACCTGACTCTGGGGAGAGGGGAAAACAGGCGGAGAAGGAAGAGCATGGAATGTCTGGCCTGGCCCAGAATGTATGACTTTCAACAAGACCAGTTATCTCAGACCATGGTGACTGTGGCACCCAGATGACCAGTGTCAACATCACTCGGGTCCTAGTTAGAAAAGCAAATTCTCAAACCCCCTTGACCTCTTGAATCTGGAGCCCTGGGGGTGGGGTCGGCCCTCCAGGGGATGTAGGTGCATGCTCCTCCAGGTTGAGAGCCGCAGCCATTAAACACCAGGGTCTAAAGAGACTCTGGGGGCCCTTGGATGGAGCCGATGTGAGGTGCATATTGAGGGGAGGAGGTGTTTGAGGTTTGCGTTGCTTAAATGATGGTTGAGGGCCAGTCTGACAGGGTGTTTTTTGCCTCTGACTTGACTAAGGAGGCCAACAGTCCTTATAGTTGCAGACACAGAGTATAGCTCCTGTCTCTCCACAGAGATGGTGTTGATGCCACTCACACCACTGCTCTGTGAGGTTTTCCTGGGCGTGGTCAGGCCAGCTCCATCCCAGAGCCCAGATAAAGAGGCCAGCCCCAACCCACCCATGAGAGCCCTGTGCGCCCAGCTAGACTCTCTCCCTGAGCTCAGGTTACTAAGGAAACCACCACACACCTTTGTCTACCCTTGCCACACGCAGCTCTCCAGAGTCCGCCTCATGCAGCAAGGGGCTCCCCTGAACAGTNGGAGGCCAACAGTCCTTATAGTTGCAGACACAGAGTATAGCTCCTGTCTCTCCACAGAGATGGTGTTGATGCCACTCACACTACTGCTCTGGAGGTTTTCCTGGGCGTGGTCAGGCCAGCTCCATCCCAGAGCCCAGATAAAGAGGCCAGCCCCAACCCAACCATGAGAGCCCTGTGCACCCAGCTAGACTCTCTCCCTGAGCTCAGGTTACTAAGGAAACCACCACACACCTTTGTCTACCCTCGCCACATGCAGCTCTCCAGAGTCCGCCTCATGCGGCAAGGGGCTCCCCTGAACAGCTGAAGACACAGAGTGTGAAATCTGTAGGAACGACAGACGGACACAGCCCACCTGGGTAGAACTGTGCAGAGGGATTTTTAACTCTGGGAGTCAACAAAGGGGAGGAAGAGTGAGAGAATTTAAGAGTTGGGTCGTATGATTCACATCCCAGGGTTAGCCAGAGGGGTCCATGTTCCTCTACAGAAAACACGGCACAAAAGGAGAATTTCTGCTAATGCCCATCCCAAGGCTCTCACAGAAACCATAGCAGAGCGCAGGCTTCCCCTGGCTGCTCCCAGGTGAGGCATCCTGACTTCAGGGTGATGGACACTAGGGACAGGGCTTGAATGCAACAGCAAATTTGCCAACAAATCTGTGATGGTTTTTCTTTCTGTATTTTTAAAAATATATATTTGGATATCACACTCCACTCAGGGCTCTCTATATTATTCAAAAGAAGTCTTGGCACCTGAAACTAACATAATATTGTATGCCCACTCTATTGCAATAAAAAATATGTAATTAATTAATTTGAAAGAAATCTTTTTTTCTTTCTCCTTCCCTCCCTTCCTTCTTTTCTTTCTTGTGTCTCACAGCCCTGGTAGAATGACTGAAACACTGAGGCAGCTAAATTATAGCACAGATGAGTCTGGTGGGGGAGGATTCAAGAGTGCCAAAGTGCATTCTGTGTGGGTCATACTCTCACCTTCTCCCAACTGTGACCTCTGTGCAAATGACCCAGTCTCCATACACACGTGTAGCACGGGTCTAGGGGCATCTCTGCAACTCATGCATTGTTTTTGCAAGCAGCCACTGAACTCCTTTTCTGTGCCCACACTGACCCAGCACTCTGGGCGTGTGCATATGGGTAGGAGATATCCTGACAGAAAGCATGGACCGCACCAAACAATGAGACCACCCGGCTCTTGGCAAAAAATTCCATCAGAGGAGGAAATGAAGTGTCAGTGCTCCTGGCTGTTGGGGAAAAGCCACCAAGCAGAAGAAACCTCGCAGAACCAGGATCTCAGTAGGTAATGGGGAAAAAGTAATTGATTTTGTCACAGCCTCTTCTGTCTGCCGCTGCTGCTGCGAAGTCGCNATAGCCAGGACATGGAAGCAACCTAGATGTCCATCAGCAGATGAATGGATAAGAAAGCGGTGGTACATATACACAATGGAATATTACTCAACCATTAAAAAGAATACATTTGAATCAGTTTTAATGAGGTGGATAAAACTGGAGCCTATTATACAGAGTGAAGTAAGCCAGAAAGAAAAATACCAATACAGTATACTAACTATACTAACATATATATGGAATTTAGAAAGATGGTAATAGTAACCCTGTATGTGAGACAGCAAAAGAGCCACAGATGTATAGAACAGTTTTTTGGACTCTATGGGAGAGGGTGAGGGTGGGATGATTTGGGAGAATGGCATTGAAACATATATAATATCATATATGAACGAATCACCAGTCCAGGTTGATGCTTGATACTGGATGCTTGGGGCTGGTGCACTGGGATAACCCAGAGGGATGGTACGGGGTGGGAGGAGGGAGGGGGGTTCAAGATGGGTAACACGTGTATACCTGTGGCAGATTCATGTTGATGTATGGCAAAATCAATACAATATTGTAAAGTAATTAACCTCCAATTAAAATAAATAAATTTATATTTTAAAAAAGACAACATTATAGAAGCCTAAAATCAAACATCTCATAACATAAGCACAGAATCAGGAAATCATGCTAGTTGGAACATACTTAGCTTGTGATAGAAAAGTTGTGTGAACTATACAGGGACCAAGTTAAGAGAAGCTTGTCTAACCTTGGGGTCAAGGATGACCTCTCTAAGGAACAAATGTTTCTGAGGCCACATATAAGATTAGTAGGAAACAAATACTAGTATGTAAGAAAAGGGAATGAGGCAAGGAGGGTTGAGTGAGAGAAGCATGCTGTGCAAAGGTCCTGGGGTGGGAGTACGTGGTATGCTGATGTCAGGCTGGAGGCTGGAGGGCATTGGTGCAGGCAGTCAGGGGTCTGCACATTCCTGCCTTTACAAAAAGTCACTCTCTATCCTAAAAGCAAAGGAAAGACTCCCAAGATTTGCACCCAGGATTCTGAAATTCAGAGGAAAGTAGGTATCAACAAGGACATGGTGATGGTGATCAACAAGGACATTACCACATATGGTAATGGGGATGGTTTGGTCAAGATGGAAATTTCCAGAATGGTTCTTGGATTTCTGTCTTTACAGAGCTGTGCCAAGAAAGCCTTTGCCAATTTCCAACAGTGTGACTGTGGTAGGGCCAAGCTGGGTCTGTGATCACTAGGACTTTCCAAGGTGTTTAGCTGCTCTTTGCCAGGGGAAAAGGCAAAAGTAAACAAACAAACAAAAAAACCATGTGGCTCTCACATCTGCAGTTCTCACAGCATAACTTGGGAGACCCTAAAGAAAATAGCTAACAGGTTTGCAGAACTTCATAGGATGTATAGCAAAATCGACATCGACTTTTGATGCGGCTCAGAGTAGATGGCAGCGGGGAGGTGAGCAACCATGTTATCACTGTTTAGAGATAAAGCAATCAATATACAAAGTCCATCCCAGGTAGCTTCCTCATCAGCACAGATCTTGACATGGCCTGGCACATAGAAGATACGTGCTTCTTTAGGAGTGACATGCTCAGGATCACGTAGTGTAGATCACAGTCTAGGATTTCCTCCAGGTCTACAAGGTGGCTTCCCAGATCCCTGCCCCATGGCATCAGACTAACACATTTGGAGAGGGAGCTGCTGATGGCAAAGCATGCCAGGGCCAAGTGCAATGAGGCTCAAGAGATGTGGCTGGGCCCAGAGATTTGTCCAAGGCATGGCTTCCCTGAAGGCTCAGCAGTTTAAAAAACCTACCTGCCAATGCAGGAGATGCAGGTTCTATCCCTGAGTCAGGAAGATTCCTTGGAGAAGGATATAGCAACCCACTCCAGTATTCTTGCCTAGGAAATCCCATGGACAGAGGAGCCTGGTGGGCTACAGCCCATGGGATTGCAAAAAGCCTGATAAGACTTTGCAACTAAACAACAACTCATCAAGTTTAGGCTAAAAAATAAAGACATTCCTGGTGCCAAGATCCAGGTGGGTTGTCATGGAAGGTAAAGAAATCATCTGGTTTCAGATGGAGGAGCAGCTGTTAACTGATTGAAAGGCATCAACATCCCAGTCTGGACTCTGTATTATCCTGCCTTGTACTGAAGTCACTGTGAACCTGCCTAATCCACTCTTAAGGATTAAGTCCTAGATGTGAGACTAGATCAAGGAATATGTTCTTATAGTAATATTTTGTATGTATATTGACAAATTGCCTTCCAGAGGGATTTTTTTTTTAATTCACATGATGACCAGCATATAGAAAAAAATACTATTTCTCCTTACCATCACCACATAAAATCATATACACTTCTATAAAACTCTGTCATTTAAATATTGTTATTACATTGTTTTTAAATTACTTCTGAGTGTGATCATTTTACATGTTTATTATCCATTTGCATTAATATTCTGTAAACTCTCATATCCTTTACATCTCTCTCTTCGCCCCACCCTGTTGGAGTAAATATGTGCTTTAAAATATTGTTGATCTGTAATCTGCTTATAAAAGTAATGCATACTTATTGCAAGGTATAGAAAATAAAGAAAAACATAAAAAGTAAAGATTGTTAGTATTCCCACAACCCAGAAGAATCACTAATTTCACTAATTGATTTTGTTTCCTGCTAGGTAACTAGTTTTTTCTCTTTCATTGATTTTTAAGTAATTTTTAAAACATGAAGGAAGTTAATTCCTTACCTATGGTGCTTTTAAAAATCCTTGTCTATTTTTTTGTTTGTTTATGGTGGTAGTACATTTTCACATAAAATGCCAGTAATGTTTGCAAAGTTTTATCAATCTTTCCTCTTTTCATTGCTTAGACTAACTTTATGTTTTGAAATTTCTTTCAACTTAATTGCTGTTATATTTTCAACTAATTTTTAAAATGTAATGAGTTAATTAATCTAAAATAGGTTTTGTTGTAGAATGAGATATGTGGGTATGACTTGAATGTTTTTCCTAATTAGCCAGTAATTTCCAAAGGCACTTATTGAATGATCCATCTTTTCCTTTTGGTGAGTTGCTTGTTCTATCATAAATTAAATGCTTGCATACTTGAGGGAAGGTTTCTAGGCCGTCAATTCTCATCCATCGATCTGTTCATTTCTTCTGTCGGTACCACATTGCTTTAAGTACTGTGGCTCTATAATGCATTTTAATATTTGTACGGCAAACCCTTACTCCTAACTCTTTCCTAAAAGTATGTAGCTGTTCATACTTGATTCTTCAAATGAATGTAATAATTTTACTTGTCTATATCTGTATTTATCTGATTTTGTTGTTATTTAGTTGCCAAGTCATGTCTGACTGTTTATGATCTCGTGGGCTATAGTGCGCCAGGCTTCTCTGTCCTTGAGATTTCCCTGGCAAGAATACTGAAGTGGGCTGGCATTTCCTTGCCAAGGAGATCTTCCTGACCCAGGGATTGAAATCGCATCTCTTGCAATGGCAGGTGAATTCTTGACTGCTGAGACACCAGGGAAGCCCATATTTATCTTTATCTATGTCTGTATTGATGCTTTTGAACTGTGGTGTTGGAGAAGACTCTTGAGAGTCCCTTGGACTGCAAGGAGATCCAACCAGTCCATTCTGAAGGAGATCAGCCCTGAGATTTCTTTGAAAGGAATGATGCTAAAGCTGAAACTTCAGTACTTTGGCCACCTCATGCAAAGAGTTGACTCATTGGAAAAGACTGATGCTGGGAGGGATTGTGGGCAGGAGGAGAAGGAAACGACAGAGGATGAGATGGCTGGATGGCATCACTGACTTGATGGATGCGAGTCTGAGTGGACTCCAGGAGTTGATGATGGACAGGGAGTCCTGGCGTGCTGCGATTCATGGGGTTGCAAAGAGTCAGACATGACTGAGTGACTGAACTGAACTGATGTCTGTATCACATACGCATTGACAATGCAATTAAACTTCAGTTTTTCTGCAAAGAATGGATAACTTAAAAAAAAAAGATTTAATACCTATAAAGAAAGCAAAAAGAACACTCTGTGTGTGTGTGTGTGTGTGTGTAGTGTTTAGCAGGCATGCCTAGGGCTGTGCACTAGGGAGTTAAGGACAAATGAGACATAGCCACATCCTTCTAGCAGCCCACAGACTTGCAGGGAGAGTCAGGTGCTTGAACAGGTAGCAACATTCTATGGCATTAAGCTACCAGGGTGATAAAGATGTACAAAGAAAAACTTCCATACTTCCAGCCTCACCCAGTGGTGAGCTTGCTGGTGTATGGGAAGGGGTGCGGACAGTGGTTTTATTCATTTGGTCACTTACTGAGCATCTTTTGCACTCCAGACAGGGCCCCTGTCTCATGGGGCTTCCAGTCTAGAGAGAGACATAAAGGAATATGTCTGCTTGTTTACACCCTGTGATGGACCTTCTGGATGGCCAAGTGCAGGGTACAGAGAGAAAATAGAACAGAAGCTCTCCCAGGTCTGAAGGGAAGGGGAAGCTTCCCAGGGGAGATGGCTCTTTTGAACTGAGGCTTAAATGGGGGTATAAGGCAGTCAGGCAATGAGAAGTCAGGGGGAAAAGAATATTCCAGGTGGGGACAGTATTTCTGAGTGCCCAGGGGTAAGAGAGCACATTAGGGCTGCAGACAGGTGACAAGCAGGGCTGCAGTGTCAGTTACAGAAAGAACAGAGGGGGAGAGAGTGGGCACTACAGACCCTGACTGCGGGCATCTAAGTTCCTTCTTGAGTCATTCTGGACTTTCTTTAAAGGCAAACTCCCTTCCTGACTTGTGTTTTCCAAAGGCCTGTGCTCCTTGGGAATTGGAAAGAGGAGAGATGCAAATGGTTTGGAAAGGAGGGCCAGGAGGGCTAGGGGCAGGAAACAAATGGTGGAGAGTTGGAAGAGGGTGGTGGTTTGGGGTTCTGGATCACGGAAGCAGGGCCTCAGGGAAGCGCACTGCAGAGCGGTGTGCCAGCTTGGCGCTCACAGCCTGAACCTCTGTCCAGCACTCTCCCTCTTGGGAAAGACCCTGTGTCCAAGCCAGCTCAGGATTTGAAGATATCCTTCTATAGGGATTGGAGAACTTGGGTACGGATTTGCTGGGCTTAGAACAAGGGTCAGCTGAAGACTAGAAGCCCTTGTTTTATGGATTTTAGTGTGTCCAAAGGGGTGGAGACAAAATAGTTAAGATAAAATCTCCCAACAGCCCTGCAGGATGAAAACTCAAGTTGGGTTTATTTTGATTTAATGAAAGTAATATGACATTTCTTGCACATCTGAATTTATGGAATAAGGTTCACATATAANAAAGGGGTGGAGACAAAATAGTTAAGATAAAATCTCCCAACAGCCCTGCAGGATGAAAACTCAAGTTGGGTTTATTTTGATTTAATGAAAGTAATATGACATTTCTTGCACATCTGAATTTATGGAATAAGGTTCACATATAATATTCAAGTCTCCCATTACATAAAATAGGAGATATATAGAAAAACAGGAAAGAAAAAAATCTACATACCCAATTCTTAACTCCAGCTACTGTTAAAAATTTTGATAAACTTCTAGGTTTTGATATTAGGACTTTGGTTTTTACCTTGCTCTGTGTGTGTGTGTGTGTGTGTGTGTGTGTNTTCATGTCAATGTATGGCAAAACCAATACGGTATTGTAAAATAGAATAAAGTATTAAATTTTACAAAATGGAAAAAAAAAACATGCAAGTATAAAATTACTACTAAAAGGTGAACAATTAACTGTAGATGACATTTGCATCAAATGAGACAAAGAATTAATGTTTTTATTATGCCACGTCTTCACATGAACTGATAAAAATAAGACAAAGAACCCCAAAATAGAAAACAAGTAGCACATGAAAAGTTATCAAAGAGGAAATACATTTGGTCAACATAGAATATTATTTAGTCTCACTAGATTTCAAAGGAATATAAATTGACCTTGACATACCATTAATCCTTTATCATATTAGAAAAGATCTTAAGCTATTTCATGTCTATTGTTTGGCAGTGTGAGGATAAGGTAACATATACTGCCTCTGACGCATGGGGTTGTAAACTTGTACAAGGTTTGGGGAGAACTGGCATTATGTACCAAAAGCCTTAAATGTTTTCATTCATTCAGTAATCCCACTTCAGTTCTTTTCACGATAGGATATAATCAGAGGTAACCACAAAGATTTATGCATAAGCATATTCATCATAACATTGTTTATAATGGTGAAAAATTGGAAATAACCTAATGTCCATCCAACAGGAATTGGTTAAGTAGACTATTATGCAGTCATTAGAATTTAGAAAACTGCCTAACTGCATTGAAAAATGACTTCTCCATTACTGTAAGTTTCTTACTAAAATGCAGAAGGAGATTTAGAAGTTTATTCTGTTTTCCACAAATGGGCTGAAACGTGTCTTTAGCACATCTGAGTGCTCCTGGTTTTGTAAACATTAAATTTAGATCCTCCTGAAAAGATTGCATAGCCCCCCTTGACATCTGAGACTCTCTTAAATTCGAAACAGGTGGCTCAGACAGTAAAAATCTGCCTGCAGAGCAGGAGACTCAGGTTTAATCCGTGGGTGGGAAGATTCCCTGAAGAAGGAAATGCCAACCCACTCCAGTAGTCTTGCCTGGAGAATTCCACGGACAGAGGAGCCTGGCAGGCTACAGTCATGAGATTGTGAGGAGTCAGACACAGCTGATCAATTAACACTTTCACTTCACTTTCAGCCAAGGCCTATGTTCTGTACCCAGCACACAGGAACAAGCTGAAGGCTTGATATTCTGCTTCCTTCTGTCCCTTTATGTCTGCTTCCTGGGCTATTCCTTTTTTACCCCTACACATAGCTTGGGAAATCACGCTTGTGAACAGAAAAAAACAAACAACCAACCAACAAAACTTGCAATAGCTTTAACTTACAAGACGATCTCAGTTCAGTAATTGAAGAAGTCAGCTGCATGTGATAAGCCATTTCCAACTTTTACCACCAGTCTGACTTCTCCCAGTCCCAAACCCCAACTTGTCCCCAGACTTTTTGCAATTGGGCTCTCAGGGAAACTTGTCTTCATGCTTACCTCCCTTCTCACTTTCAAGTCCACATTTCTCTTTCCTGGGCAGTGGGGGAGTGGGGAGGAGAGCTGAGCACTCAGCAAATTCTTACCTGGCTGGCAGGGAGTTCAAGGTGATGCTGGCTTTTGAGGGCTGCTTTTGCAAATTCTTCACTGAAGAACTTTTCCATCAAGTGGATGATGCATGCCCCCTGGCTGGGCACACTCTGTCTCAGCCTCTGAGTTTCTGGTGGTCCATCTCCAGGGAGGGGAGTCTGAATTTTTCCTGTGTGGCCCAAGGGAGGTATTCCTGAAGACTCTGGGGAGCTGGGTTATCCCAAGTCTGCCCAAGTCAGCCAACCCTCATCTCTGCCCTCTTAATCTCCCAGGTTGACACAGAAACCTGTGTCCAGGTGGTGGGCCACACATCAAGCTTCCTAAGTGACCCCACTGAAGGATTTCATCTCCCATCTCCTGGTGAAGTCAGGAGAGGAGGATAAGGCAGGCATCATCAAGCTTTCCAAAGAAATCCACTAATAGATCTCATCTCATCTCCTATCTCTTGAGCCTTCATATATTCTCAAGATGGTCAAGGGCTTCAACATTTATATAAGCAACCAATTATCAGACACTTCAAGACTTATGGCAAATGCAGCACCTACTGTCTTGATGCTTTATCCAGTTCTAAGAGAGGAAGACCCATCCTTAACATGCTGAAACAACCTTTCTGTATTCTCTTTCCCTCGTATATCTGAAGCTTTTTTCACATCAGACTCCTGAGCCCCAACATGCTCTTTCAAGCATCCTTGCTCCTGTCACTTTTGAACATCCTTATTCCTCTCACCTGATATGAGTCTATCACCTGTCCCTGGCACAGTGCCCCCCCCCACCATCCCATCAGTGGCAGCAAGACCCCATCTGCTGTGCTTGTCCAGTATCAACTTCAACTGCAGAACATGTTCTGCCAGGTGAAAGAGGTTAACCAAGCATAAACTTCAAGAGAGCAAATGCCACCTTTTCATCACCTCCATAATCCCTACATCATATTGCTTAGAACCCAGCATGCAGTAGGTGTCAGAGAACGCTTGCTAAATCAGGCCCTTTGTACATGGCATTGACCTCAGCTACTGGGCTGGTTAAGGTCAAATAACAAAGGGGAGAGATGACCCCAGATGATATGAAGGATCATACAGTCCCAAAGAAGGCTGATGTCTAGGAAGGGGAAGAGATATCAGTGATCTGTGCCATCCTGAAAACTCAAAGAAACAAAGGCCCACCAGAGCAAAACTTACTTCTGGGGTGAGCCATAAGGCTCAAGTTCTGGGAGATTAAACAGACAAATGAAATGCAGTGGTCAGGAAGGGTGATGATGTTAGCTCCTCGGAGAAAGGAGATGGCACACCTCAAGATTAATGTCTCCTGACCACTGGATCTATCCAGGGCCTTCTGATGTCGTGTTTCTATTCACTCATTCGTCTTGACTGTACACCTTGTGCAGATGGAAGCCAGGGGCTGGCTGCAAAAATTAGGAAGGCTCAGAGAAACCCCTCAGGTCCTTGAGATACTGACTGTGACTTTGAGCTACTATATAAAATTAAATAACTGGCTTCACAGGTTAACTGACAAGAGCTAGAAAAAAATCTGAATTTACTTTTCCACCCCCACCCCCAGCTTTGGGTTGAATTAGAATTGAGCTTCCTCGGATCCAAGGAGTGTTTACATGTAGAGTATAGAAGGAAAACTCTACCAAGAGAGATAAGCAGAGATAAGCAGGATCCAGCAGATGGCAAAGGTGGGGGTAGGGTGCAACCTCTGTTTGCATGAAAACAAGCGTGGTCAGAATTCCTCTGCAGACATTTAGTAATATGGCCACAAGTGGGGATCAGGCATTTCTCTGGAAGCTGTCCTTCAAGTGCAAGTGCAGAGGTTTTACTTGGCATTGTTATTTAGGGTGTCTTGTGGAATCAAGCAGGGGATTGTTAAAAATGAAGACTGTGTATAACTTCCCAAGTTCATCTTGGTATAGCTGCTGAAAATCTGCTCCATAAATCTATGGTGAAGACTGAGAAGTTACGCAGCAAGTTAGTTAGTCTGGAAAGCCTGAGTTGAATCAACTGGGTTGACTGTCTTCTGAGATTTTTGACACATGGAAAAGTCATCCTCCTGCCCTTACCTTTAAGCCTGAAGGACAGGCTGGGGGCAGTGGAAGGGGATGCTCAGAACACCATCCCCCTCCCAGGAAGAGAACGTGCATCAGGTTCTCAGACCTGTAGGGTGACTCCAGAGTCTGAGACCTAGGATGGTGATCTATGTATACCCCTGCCTCTGGAGGTCAAGGTAAGCTCCAAATGCAGGTCTAAAACAGTGTTCTCAGAGGGTCTGCAACACCCTGAGATGGATGAAAATGTATGCATGTTCAGGCTCCCTTTACAAAGAGAACTCAGTTCTTCGCCAGCCTTTACCAGCATCTCAGTGACATCTGTGACCTCCCACCAAGTAAAGGGCCTGTGGCCTCCTTGCTCAAGTCTTCTTGAGGTTACCTGATCTCAACCAGTGAGCCTATCAGCTAGTCTCTGCCAGAGGCCAAGGCTTCTTCCTTGTGCAGATAGGCCCTGACCCAGCTTCTCTTCACTTACGTGTATTCAGGCTTCTCTGGGTGAGGGGAGTTTCTCATTAATGGTCTTTATAAAATGTCTCTTGGAAACTTCAAAAAGACATTTGCAAGGCTTATCTCCTCAAGATCACTTGATGTTCTGGCAACAGCCTCTCTCCCCTCAAGATTAACACTCACCTACTTTCTCCTACCAGGAGTTTACCTATTTAGGTTTGCTTTTTAGTAAAGGTCTATATGACTTTTTGCCCCATCCTGTAGGTGTTATACATTTCTTGTTTGGTTTATTTCCGGACAGTTTATGTTTGGGAATGTTATAATAAATGAGGATCATTTTTATGGCATTTATCAACTGGTTATTTCTGATCAAATAGTGATTATTTTTCTATTATGTAATATTATGCTACCTTACTCAGTTCCCATTGATTCCAGTTGACTTATCAGTTGAATCTGTTGTTTTCTCCAGGTAACTAATTGTATCACAAGCAAAGATATATTGAAAAAATCATATTCCTCTTTTCTGAAATGCATCCTGTTTTAAAATTTTCAGCATGCTTGTCTGTGAGAGAGAGAGAGAGAGAGACAAAGTGAGAGGAACAGAGAGAAAAATTCTTTTCCCCCCATTGTCTTGAACAATTAAATTACAGTGAAATTATCTATCCCTTATAGGATTGATAAACTCTGCCTGTAAAATCCTCTG
>SJYW01057322.1:480277-496927 GCA_006410735.1 Raphicerus campestris | reverse complement strand
TCCATAATCCCTACATCATATTGCTTAGAACCCAGCATGCAGTAGGTGTCAGAGAACGCTTGCTAAATCAGGCCCTTTGTACATGGCATTGACCTCAGCTACTGGGCTGGTTAAGGTCAAATAACAAAGGGGAGAGATGACCCCAGATGATATGAAGGATCATACAGTCCCAAAGAAGGCTGATGTCTAGGAAGGGGAAGAGATATCAGTGATCTGTGCCATCCTGAAAACTCAAAGAAACAAAGGCCCACCAGAGCAAAACTTACTTCTGGGGTGAGCCATAAGGCTCAAGTTCTGGGAGATTAAACAGACAAATGAAATGCAGTGGTCAGGAAGGGTGATGACGTTAGCTCCTCGGAGAAAGGAGATGGCACACCTCAAGATTAATGTCTCCTGACCACTGGGTCTATCCAGGGCCTTCTGATGTCGTGTTTCTATTCACTCATTCATCTTGACTGTACACCTTGTGCAGATGGAAGCCAGGGGCTGGCTGCAAAAATTAGGAAGGCTCAGAGAAACCCCTCAGGTCCTTGAGATACTGACTGTGACTTTGAGCTACTATATAAAATTAAATAACTGGCTTCACAGGTTAACTGACAAGAGCTAGAAAAAAATCTGAATTTACTTTTCCACCCCCACCCCCAGCTTTGGGTTGAATTAGAATTGAGCTTCCTCGGATCCAAGGAGTGTTTACATGTAGAGTATAGAAGGAAAACTCTACCAAGAGAGATAAGCAGAGATAAGCAGGATCCAGCAGATGGCAAAGGTGGGGGTAGGGTGCAACCTCTGTTTGCATGAAAACAAGCGTGGTCAGAATTCCTCTGCAGACATTTAGTAATATGGCCACAAGTGGGGATCAGGCATTTCTCTGGAAGCTGTCCTTCAAGTGCAAGTGCAGAGGTTTTACTTGGCATTGTTATTTAGGGTGTCTTGTGGAATCAAGCAGGGGATTGTTAAAAATGAAGACTGTGTATAACTTCCCAAGTTCATCTTGGTATAGCTGCTGAAAATCTGCTCCATAAATCTATGGTGAAGACTGAGAAGTTACGCAGCAAGTTAGTTAGTCTGGAAAGCCTGAGTTGAATCAACTGGGTTGACTGTCTTCTGAGATTTTTGACACATGGAAAAGTCATCCTCCTGCCCTTACCTTTAAGCCTGAAGGACAGGCTGGGGGCAGTGGAAGGGGATGCTCAGAACACCATCCCCCTCCCAGGAAGAGAACGTGCATCAGGTTCTCAGACCTGTAGGGTGACTCTGGAGTCTGAGACCTAGGATGGTGATCTATGTATACCCCTGCCTCTGGAGGTCAAGGTAAGCTCCAAATGCAGGTCTAAAACAGTGTTCTCAGAGGGTCTGCAACACCCTGAGATGGGTGAAAATGTATGCATGTTCAGGCTCCCTTTACAAAGAGAACTCAGTTCTTCGCCAGCCTTTACCAGCATCTCAGTGACATCTGTGACCTCCCACCAAGTAAAGGGCCTGTGGCCTCCTTGCTCAAGTCTTCTTGAGGTTACCTGATCTCAACCAGTGAGCCTATCAGCTAGTCTCTGCCAGAGGCCAAGGCTTCTTCCTTGTGCAGATAGGCCCTCACCCAGCTTCTCTTCACTTACGTGTATTCAGGCTTCTCTGGGTGAGGGGAGTTTCTCATTAATGGTCTTTATAAAATGTCTCTTGGAAACTTCAAAAAGACATTTGCAAGGCTTATCTCCTCAAGATCACTTGATGTTCTGGCAACAGCCTCTCTCCCCTCAAGATTAACACTCACCTACTTTCTCCTACCAGGAGTTTACCTATTTAGGTTTGCTTTTTAGTAAAGGTCTATATGACTTTTTGCCCCATCCTGTAGGTGTTATACATTTCTTGTTTGGTTTATTTCCGGACAGTTTATGTTTGGGAATGTTATAATAAATGAGGATCATTTTTATGGCATTTATCAACTGGTTATTTCTGATCAAATAGTGATTATTTTTCTATTATGTAATATTATGCTACCTTACTCAGTTCCCATTGATTTCAGTTGACTTATCAGTTGAATCTGTTGTTTTCTCCAGGTAACTAATTGTATCACAAGCAAAGATATATTGAAAAAATCATATTCCTCTTTTCTGAAATGCATCCTGTTTTAAAATTTTCAGCATGCTTGTCTGTGAGAGAGAGAGAGAGAGAGACAAAGTGAGAGGAACAGAGAGAAAAATTCTTTTCCCCCCATTGTCTTGAACAATTAAATTACAGTGAAATTATCTATCCCTTATAGGATTGATAAACTCTGCCTGTAAAATCCTCTGATCTTATTTCTAACATCTTTATAGAGCTAGTTCTTTGACAAAACTTTTCTATTTTTTTAGAGTCTCTGATTTATTTGTATTTTTTAGATTTTCTTAAGCCAATCTAAATGTGTTTCCCCTGAACATTATGAATTTTATGCAGTTTCCATATTTAGCAGAGTTGTTCATAGAAATTTCTTAAAAGTCTATAAATCCTCTTCATATTTGTGATTATGTCTTTATTCTCAATCCTATTTTGGTCTCATTTTTCCTTGATTAGATTTCTTGGTTTTGAATATTTTATTCGCTGTTTCAGAGAGCCCAATCTCACTTATTGAGCAATTCTGCTGACTACATATTTATGCTTGTTATTTCTGTTAATTCCTCCTACTTTCCTTATGCTTTTTTGTTTTCTGCTGACATGCTAAGTTTAATAGTCAGAGTATATGTTTTTATTTTTGTCCTGTTTAATAAGAAAAACATCTAGGTTTATTACTGTAATAATAAGTACAGCTTTGGCTGCAGCCCATAAGTTTTCCTATACTGTTATCTCATTATTTTTCAAAGTCTATATTTGTAGCTGTAGTTTATCTTTTACTGGGCTACATGGAAATATGTTTATTAAATTTCAAGTGATTTCTTATTTAAAATTATATTGTTTACATATAGTTTGTTTGCATTGCAATCAGATAATGCAAGCATTTTAACTTATTCACAGAGTTTAATCAGATATCTTAGAGATCTATTAAGTAATTACTATTGTAAATATTTGATGGGCACTAGAAAAAAAAACAAGCATTATATCTGTAGAGTTTAATATATTAAATCAATATTATCAATAAACTTCTGTGACATTGATACATGAAGTAAAAAATTAAATATGGTCTCAAATTAGAAAAATACTGTTCCATTCTACCACTAATGTTGTTTCTTTGTTTATTTCTCTGTTTCTAACAGCTTTGCAGTATATCCTTTGATTTAATGCTATTCATAATAACAATAATAATAATCCTTAACATGCATGAACACAATTTAGTGATATGCTAAAAGACTGCTAAGCACATTGAATGTCTTAGCTTTTCAGTTTTCCCAGATGGGCTATAAGAATCATCTACAGCTTAAAAGTGAAAGAAAATGTTAGTCGCCCAGTCATGTCTAATTCTGTAACCCCACAGGCTGTAGCCACCAGGCTCCTCAGTCCATGAAGTTCTCTGGGTAAGAATACTGGGTAGTCATTCCCTCCTCCAGGAAGTCTTTCTGACCCAGGGATTGAACCCAAGCCTCCTGCCTTACATGCAGATTCTTTACAGTCTGAGCCATGTATGAACTCGATTTAGTGATATGCTAAAAACTGCTGAGCACATTGAATACCTTAGCTTTTCAGTTTTCACAGACAGGCTATGAGAATCATCTACAGTATACAGATAAGGAAACTGACTGTCACAGAGAGCATCAGTTGAGGTTGGACCAGAAATGGAAACTTATTCCATTCCTATATTGGTTCAGAGCTGATGTTATGGAAGCTTCAAGCCATCCCAAGGGCATGAGCTTCTCCTCTGTGTTCAGCTACTCTCCTTACTCAGATCCGAATTGCACCGAGGCCTGGCTGACTTACGATTCAGGGCATCTATCCTGCCTCCTTTGTGTCTAGAAGAGAAAAAGGACCTCTGATTCTTAAGGCCATCAAATTCCCCCAACCCTGTTTCTTCCTGAGCATTGAATGATCCTTGAGTTTAGGACACTCTAGCTCCCATCCAAGCCTTTGTTTATGCTGAAAACCCAGTAACTTGGACCCAACCTGCAGAGATATGCCAAGAGTCATCCTCCCAAGACCTTGGAAGTTGCCAGGTGTTCCATCACGTGCCCTTGTTCTCTTTCAGCTCTGAATTCCAATTGGGAAGAAGGGCACATCTTCCTCTTCATCTCCTCTCTGGTGCCCATCAATAATGTTTGGCATCATCTCATTAGTGAACTCTCAGGAGAGTGGGAGGACCAACTGTACTGCAGAGTTTTTCCCTTCTGACTCACTCTCCACCTCCTCGTGACAGTGCCCATTTTGATAGGATGATGGAGGGAAGAATAGAAGAGAAGTATGCATGCATACAGGCTTCCCTGGTGGCACAGATGGTAAAGAATCTGCCTGCAATGTGCAAGACTTGTGTTCGATCCCTGGGTTGGGAAGATCCCCTGGAGGAGGGCATGGCAACCCACTCCAGGATTCTTGCCTGGCGGATCCCCATGGACAGAGGAGCCTGGAGGGCTATAGTCCATGGACTCGCAAAGTTGGACACAACTGAGTGACGAAGCACAATGCAGCACACGCATGCACATATAAATTAAAAAGCAGAGACATCACTTTGGCAACAAAGACCTGTGTATTCAATGCAATGGTTTATCCAGTAGCCCGTATAGATGTTAAGAGTTGGATCATGAAGATGGCTGAGCACTGAAGAACGGATGCTTTCAAATTGTGGTCCTGGAGAAGACTCTTGAGTCCCTTGGACAGCAAAAAGATCAAATCAGTCAATCCTAAAGGAAATCAACCCGGAATCTTTAGTGAAAGGACTGGTGCTGAAGTTGAATCTTCAATACTTAAACCACTTGATGCAAAGAGCTGACTCATTGGAAAAGACCCAGATGCTGGGAAAGATTGCGGGCAGGAGGAGAAGGGGGTGACAGAGAGTGAGTTGGCTGGATGGTGTCATCAACTAAATGGACATGAGTTTGAGCAAACTTCAGGGGATAGTAAAGGACAGGGAGGCCTGGCATGCTGCAGTCCATGGGCTCGCAGAGTCAGACACAACTGAGGGACTGAACAGCAACAACATCTGATTGAGGTGTGAGGTTAAGCTAGGATCACGGAATCAGTTGAAGGGCTTTAAATTTTTGTTTTTATGATCTGAAACAGTTCATAAGATATATCTTTATTCAGTGACGGTCGGTAGAACTTACCCATAAAAGTGCCTGAACTTGATACATTCTTAGAGATTGTTATGTGACTCCCTTTCATTTAATTCTAGGATTATTTGTATATTATGGTGGCTCATCTCATCCTGAGATGATATTCACCATTTACATTATGTTTAAAATTTTGATTGAAATGTTTATATTTATTGGCGCAAAGCTGTGTATAGATTACTCATAAATCTTCATAATATTGTCAGTAGCTATGCATCTATCCATTTTTTCCTAATGTTTATTTTTTTTCTCCCTTTTCTCTTCTTGATTAGTCTTGTGAAAAGTTTTATTTTTTTATTAGTCCAATTAAGCAAGCTTTGGGGGTTGTATTCATTTTTAAAATTTCTGCTTTAGTGAATGTTCCCATTATCTTTATTAAATATGCTCATAGCATGTTAGCTTATTTTTCATTTATTATCTAGCTTTTGAGTTTTAGGTTTGCTTCTTTTACTTTTCAGTCTTCTTTATTTTCTGCTATGTTGCATTTAAGACTATCCAGATTCACATGAGTACTCATATATCTTTACATGCAGTGTCTTCACCAGCATTCATTTTTAAGGAGCTTGTATCTCTTTTTTATTTAAACTTTATTTGAATTAACTTCTTATTTCAGGAATTATTTACTAGCAGTAATAATAAAATTAATAATAATAATAGTTGAGGAGTTAGTAATAATTTCTACTGACAATCAAGTAGGGCTGTTATGATTTGGTGATTATTGCATTTAGTCATAGAATATACACCTGTATATTTACATTTTATAATTTGTAGACTTTCTTTGTATAAGTATTTATGAGAGAATAGCATTTTTTTTTCAAAATAAGTATTTTATGCTTAATTTGGTGTATAATTTTGCCTATGTGTATAAAACAAGATTTAGATATATATTAGAAACATCTAAAAAGTCATAGGTATACATTAAATTTCTAATGCATTTATTTTTTATTCTTTCAAATCTCTATTGAGGCAATAGCAAAATAACTGAAATGATAATAACCCATAAAGATAAAGAGAATAGAAGAGGAATGAGCAGTGTTCACAGATAGAAATTAAATGTTTCAAAGATAGGAAACAGAGCAGAGGTAAGTAACAGAGAAGAGCCATGGAAAATAAAATCTTTGTGCTGACAGAGGGGAGAGCAGCAAAAACAAATTCATTTCCCCCCAGGACTCCGGGAAGGCTTGGGATTCAGCGGCACCAGTCACCGAGGTTGCACATCTGTAGTGAGCAGTTAGATGTCACCCCCCAATGCCTTCTCCAATCTTTTTGTCTTCCATGTGTAGCCAAGGATATATCCCATTCCCATCTCTACAGGAAATGGGAGTTTTATTATGTTTAGAATTGAGAGGCTCCAGATGTGGGGAAACCAGATGTAGCTGGGAGAGAAGGTACTAAATTGAAAAGAAAAGGAATGAGTAAATCCGAATCCAGAATGGTCACACTGCACATCTCTTACCTTGCCCTCTTTCCAGGGTGTCAGCAATCGGTATAACACCTCTAGAGAGTATAGTAAAAGGATTATTTTCTGGAGAAACCAAGTGGATACAAATAAAAATCTTTACAAGATCTGTCATTAGGGAGCTTTACAACAGAAAGACAAAAGAGCTGCCAGCCTGATGGCACCACAGTGGAGGCCCACAGTGGAGATCTGATGAGGACACATGGAGCTACCAATGAGTTTAAAGCCTTGCTCTTAAATATGAATAAAGAGCCCAAAGTCACAAAACATGTGCGAAAACTCAACATGAAGGACACGGACTAAGACAAACAGGGTTACAAAAATAAAAACAAATAAGAAACTAAGGGAGAGGGAGAGTCTGGGATGATTTGGGAGAACGGCATTGAAACATGTATAATATCACATATGAAACGAATCGCCAGTCCAGGTTCGATGCATGATACTGGATGCTTGGGGCTAGTGCACTGAGATGACCCAGAGGGATGGTACAGGGAGGGAGGAGGGAGGGGGTTCAGGATGGGGAGCATGTATATATTTGTGGCGGATGCATGTTGATGTATGGCAAAACCAATACAATATTGTAAAGTAATTAACCTCCAATTAAAATAAATAAATTTATATTTAAAAAAAAGAAAACTAAAAAGAACTTAGAGGAGTAGACAATAGATGAAAGAAAATAAAATAAATAGTAAAACAAAGAGATGAGAAGAAGAACAATAGGAGAGAAAAGATGAAAAATGTGTTGAGACTACCCAGGAATTCCTGTACCTAGCCAGTCAGAGAAAATTCTACGGAGAACATCAAGAAAGAAATAATAATGATAAATTGTTAGTTTGGTTGAATCTGTGAAACACTGAGCAGAAAAGACAACAAAAGAACACCTACGCCAACCGCACCATCACACAGCTTCAGAAAACTAAGGCTTAAGAGAAGATCCTAAGAATTTCAGAGAGGAAATAAAGTAAAAAATAGGTAAATAAAACAAAAGGCTATATACATATTAAAAAATAAGAAACGGGATTAAAATTCTTCTCCACTGTAACACCATAAGCCAGGTGAACAAGTTCACAAAAGACTGTAGGAGGAATTTCTCTGGGGTAGGAACATGTAAAGTGGTCAGAAATGTGCGTGAAGACTTGCAATAAAACTGACATATATTTGACAGGTCTTTTGGAGCATTTAACAAAAGATGGCTCTTGATGTATAAAACACTAAGTAATTAGAAAATAAAGCAATTGTCAACGTCCCAGAAAAACCAAAGAGTTTTACAGAAAAATTATTGTATACTGCATGGCTAGGCAGAAAGCAATATGGTCGTATTAATATAAACATTTGTTGTTTTGTTCAGTCGCTTAGTCGCATCCGACTCTTTGCAACCCCATGGACTGGAGCATGCCAGGCTTCCCTGTGCTTCACAGTCTCCCAGGGTTTGCTCAGACATAAGTTGACACATTGAATCGGTGATGCCATCCACCATCTCATCCTCTGTTGTCCCCTTCTCCTCCTGCCTTCAGTCTTTCCCAGCATCAGGGTCTATTCCAATGAATCAGCTCTTCAGATCAGCTGGCCAAAGTATTGGAGCTTCAACATCAGTTCTTCCAGTGAATATTCAGGGTGGATTAATATAAACATTAATTACTATAAATTAATTAATATAAATATTAATTACTGATTTACCTACAAATTGTGATGTAGATAAATTGATTAGCTAATCCATAGAATCAAGAGGAGATATTTAATCAAGATAAGGTAAAATGGGAAGTGGATATGGGAAAACAAACAAAAAAAATCTAATAAAACAAGAAATCAAGGGGATGGCAGAGGATGAGACAGTTGAATGGCATCACTGAAGATAATCTGGAGAAGCAAATGGCAAGCCACTCTAGTATTCTGGCTGGGATAATCCCATGGACAGAACCTGGCAGGCTACAGTCCATTGGGTCACAAAGAGTCATACATAAGTGAGCGCCACTCCTACAGGCTAGGTCAGGAGTGTCTAAGTAGAAACTAAGATAAACTAAACAGCCCTTTGACACTATTATAACTACACATTTACTATTTTAGTAAATATATAAAATATTGTAAATAGCTATATATATATCCTTGGAGAAGGAAATGGCAACCCACTCCAGTATTCTTGCCTGGAAATCCCATGGACAGAGGAGCTTGGCAGGCTACAGTCCATGGGGTCACAAAGAGTTGGATACAACTGAGCAACTTCACTTGATATTTATATACACACACACACACACACACACAGATATATGTGTGTGAAAGTTGCTCAGTTGTGTCTTTGTAATCCAGTGGACCGTAGTCCATCAGGCTCCTCTGCCCATGGGATTCTCCAGGCAAGAATACTACAGTGGGTAGAGATTCTTTCTATAGGGCATCTTCCCAACCCAAGGATCAAACCCAGATCTCCTGCATTCCAGGTTGTTTTTTCATCTGAGACACCAGGGAAGCCCCTATATATGTGTATGTGAATATATATCAGTTCAGTTCAGTTCAGTTGCTCGGCTGTGTCCAACTCTTTGTGACCCCATGAACCGCAGCACACCAGGCTTCCCTGTCTATAACCATCTCTCGGAGCTTGCTCAAACTCACGTCCACTGAGTCGGTGATGCCATCCAGCCATCTCCTCCTCTGTCATCCCCTTCTCCTCCTGCCCTCAATCTTTCCCAGGATCAGGGTCTTTTCATTTTTTTTAATATAAATTTATTTATTTTAATTGGAGGTTAATTGCTTTAAAATATTGTATTGGTTTTGCCATACATCAACATGAATCTGCCACAGGTATACACGTGCTCCCCATCCTGAACCCCCCGTCTCCTCCCTCCCCGTACATTCCCTCTGAGTCGTCCCAGTGCACTAGCCCCAAGCATCCAGAATCATGCATCAAACCTGGACTGGTGATTCATTTCCTATATGATATTATACATGTTTCAGTGCCATTCTCCCAAATCATCCCGCCCTTTCCCTCTCCCACAGAGTCCAAAAGCCTGTTTAGAAAGATGGTAATGATAACCCTGTATGCGAGACAGCAAAAGAGACACAGATGTATAGAGCAGGGTCTTTTCAAATGAGTCAGCTCTTTGCATCAGGTGGCCAAAGTATTGGAGTTTTCAGCTTCAACAGCATTCCTTCCAATGAACACCCAAGACCGATCTGCTTTAGGATGGACTCCTTTAGGATCTCCTTTAGGATCTCCTTGCAGTCCAAGGGACACTCAAGAGTCTTCTCCAACACCACAGTTCAAAAGCATCAATTCTGGCTGCCAATTAAAATAAATAAATTTATATTAAAAAATAAATTAAAAAATTAACAACAACAACAAAAAGCATCAATTCTGCNTATGCATCTATCCATTTTTTCCTAATGTTTATTTTTTTTCTCCCTTTTCTCTTCTTGATTAGTCTTGTGAAAAGTTTTATTTTTTTATTAGTCCAATTAAGCAAGCTTTGGGGGTTGTATTCATTTTTAAAATTTCTGCTTTAGTGAATGTTCCCATTATCTTTATTAAATATGCTCATAGAATGTTAGCTTATTTTTCATTTATTATCTAGCTTTTGAGTTTTAGGTTTGCTTCTTTCACTTTTCAATCTTCTTTATTTTCTGCTATGTTGCATTTAAGACTATCCAGATTCACATGAGTACTCATACATCTTTACATGCAGTGTCTTCACCAGCATTCATTTTTAAGGAGCTTGTATCTCTTTTTTATTTAAACTTTTATTTGAATTAACTTCTTATTTCAGGAGTTATTTACTAGCAGTAATAATAAAATTAATAATAATAATAGTTGAGGAGTTAGTAATAATTTCTACTGACAATCAAGTAGGGCTGTTATGATTTGGTGATTATTGCATTTAGTCATAGAATATACACCTGTATATTTACATTTTATAATTTGTAGACTTTCTTTGTATAAGTATTTATGAGAGAATAGCATTTTTTTTTCAAAATAAGTATTTTATGCTTAATTTGGTGTATAATTTTGCCTATGTGTATAAAACAAGATTTAGATATATATTAGAAACATCTAAAAAGTCATAGGTATACATTAAATTTCTAATGCATTTATTTTTTATTCTTTCAAATCTCTATTGAGGCAATAGCAAAATAACTGAAATGATAATAACCCATAAAGATAAAGAGAATAGAAGAGGAATGAGCAGTGTTCACAGATAGAAATTAAATGTTTCAAAGATAGGAAACAGAGCAGAGGTAAGTAACAGAGAAGAGCCATGGAAAATAAAATCTTTGTGCTGACAGAGGGGAGAGCAGCAAAAACAAATTCATTTCCCCCCAGGACTCCGGGAAGGCTTGGGATTCAGCGGCACCAGTCACCGAGGTTGCACATCTGTAGTGAGCAGTTAGATGTCACCCCCCAATGCCTTCTCCAATCTTTTTGTCTTCCATGTGTAGCCAAGGATATATCCCATTCCCATCTCTACAGGAAATGGGAGTTTTATTATGTTTAGAATTGAGAGGCTCCAGATGTGGGGAAACCAGATGTAGCTGGGAGAGAAGGTACTAAATTGAAAAGAAAAGGAATGAGTAAATCCGAATCCAGAATGGTCACACTGCACATCTCTTACCTTGCCCTCTTTCCAGGGTGTCAGCAATCGGTATAACACCTCTAGAGAGTATAGTAAAAGGATTATTTTCTGGAGAAACCAAGTGGATACAAATAAAAATCTTTACAAGATCTGTCATTAGGGAGCTTTACAACAGAAAGACAAAAGAGCTGCCAGCTTGATGGCACCACAGTGGAGGCCCACAGTGGAGATCTGATGAGGACACATGGAGCTACCAATGAGTTTAAAGCCTTGCTCTTAAATATGAATAAAGAGCCCAAAGTCACAAAACATGTGCGAAAACTCAACATGAAGGACACGGACTAAGACAAACAGGGTTACAAAAATAAAAACAAATAAGAAACTAAGGGAGAGGGAGAGTCTGGGATGATTTGGGAGAACGGCATTGAAACATGTATAATATCACATATGAAACGAATCGCCAGTCCAGGTTCGATGCATGATACTGGATGCTTGGGGCTAGTGCACTGAGATGACCCAGAGGGATGGTACAGGGAGGGAGGAGGGAGGGGGTTCAGGATGGGGAGCATGTATATATTTGTGGCGGATGCATGTTGATGTATGGCAAAACCAATACAATATTGTAAAGTAATTAACCTCCAATTAAAATAAATAAATTTATATTTAAAAAAAAGAAAACTAAAAAGAACTTAGAGGAGTAGACAATAGATGAAAGAAAATAAAATAAATAGTAAAACAAAGAGATGAGAAGAAGAACAATAGGAGAGAAAAGATGAAAAATGTGTTGAGACTACCCAGGAATTCCTGTACCTAGCCAGTCAGAGAAAATTCTACGGAGAACATCAAGAAAGAAATAATAATGATAAATTGTTAGTTTGGTTGAATCTGTGAAACACTGAGCAGAAAAGACAACAAAAGAACACCTACGCCAACTGCACCATCACACAGCTTCAGAAAACTAAGGCTTAAGAGAAGATCCTAAGAATTTCAGAGAGGAAATAAAGTAAAAAATAGGTAAATAAAACAAAAGGCTATATACATATTAAAAAATAAGAAACGGGATTAAAATTCTTCTCCACTGTAACACCATAAGCCAGGTGAACAAGTTCACAAAAGACTGTAGGAGGAATTTCTCTGGGGTAGGAACATGTAAAGTGGTCAGAAATGTGCGTGAAGACTTGTAATAAAACTGACATATATTTGACAGGTCTTTTGGAGCATTTAACAAAAGATGGCTCTTGATGTATAAAACACTAAGTAATTAGAAAATAAAGCAATTGTCAACGTCCCAGAAAAACCAAAGAGTTTTACAGAAAAATTATTGTATACTGCATGGCTAGGCAGAAAGCAATATGGTCGTATTAATATAAACATTTGTTGTTTTGTTCAGTCGCTTAGTCGCATCCGACTCTTTGTAACCCCATGGACTGGAGCATGCCAGGCTTCCCTGTGCTTCACAGTCTCCCAGGGTTTGCTCAGACATAAGTTGACACATTGAATCGGTGATGCCATCCACCATCTCATCCTCTGTTGTCCCCTTCTCCTCCTGCCTTCAGTCTTTCCCAGCATCAGGGTCTATTCCAATGAATCAGCTCTTCAGATCAGCTGGCCAAAGTATTGGAGCTTCAACATCAGTTCTTCCAGTGAATATTCAGGGTGGATTAATATAAACATTAATTACTATAAATTAATTAATATAAANCCTCTGTTGTCCCCTTCTCCTCCTGCCTTCAGTCTTTCCCAGCATCAGGGTCTATTCCAATGAATCAGCTCTTCAAATCAGCTGGCCAAAGTATTGGAGCTTCAACATCAGTTCTTCCAGTGAATATTCAGGGTTGATTAATATAAACATTAATTACTATAAATTAATTAATATAAACATTAATTACTGATTTACCTACAAATTGTGATGTAGATAAATTGATTAGCTAATCCATAGAATCACGAGGAGATTTTAATCAAGATAAGGTAAAATGGGAAGTGGATATGGGAAAACAAACAAAAAAAATCTAATAAAACAAGAAATCAAGGGGATGGCAGAGGATGAGACAGTTGAATGGCATCACTGAAGATAATCTGGAGAAGCAAATGGCAAGCCACTCCAGTATTCTGGCTGGGATAATCCCATGGACAGAACCTGGCAGGCTACAGTCCATTGGGTCACAAAGAGTCATACATAAGTGAGCGCCACTCCTACAGGCTAGGTCAGGAGTGTCTAAGTAGAAACTAAGATAAACTAAACAGCCCTTTGACACTATTATAACTACACATTTACTATTTTAGTAAATATATAAAATATTGTAAATAGCTATATATATATCCTTGGAGAAGGAAATGGCAACCCACTCCAGTATTCTTGCCTGGAAATCCCATGGACAGAGGAGCTTGGCAGGCTACAGTCCATGGGGTCACAAAGAGTTGGATACAACTGAGCAACTTCACTTGATATTTATATACACACACACACACACACACACAGATATATGTGTGTGAAAGTTGCTCAGTTGTGTCTTTGTAATCCAGTGGACCGTAGTCCATCAGGCTCCTCTGCCCATGGGATTCTCCAGGCAAGAATACTACAGTGGGTAGAGATTCTTTCTATAGGGCATCTTCCCAACCCAAGGATCAAACCCAGATCTCCTGCATTCCAGGTTGTTTTTTCATCTGAGACACCAGGGAAGCCCCTATATATGTGTATGTGAATATATATCAGTTCAGTTCAGTTCAGTTGCTCGGCTGTGTCCAACTCTTTGTGACCCCATGAACCGCAGCACACCAGGCTTCCCTGTCTATAACCATCTCTCGGAGCTTGCTCAAACTCACGTCCACTGAGTCGGTGATGCCATCCAGCCATCTCCTCCTCTGTCATCCCCTTCTCCTCCTGCCCTCAATCTTTCCCAGGATCAGGGTCTTTTCATTTTTTTTAATATAAATTTATTTATTTTAATTGGAGGTTAATTGCTTTAAAATATTGTATTGGTTTTGCCATACATCAACATGAATCTGCCACAGGTATACACGTGCTCCCCATCCTGAACCCCCCGTCTCCTCCCTCCCCGTACATTCCCTCTGAGTCGTCCCAGTGCACTAGCCCCAAGCATCCAGAATCATGCATCAAACCTGGACTGGTGATTCATTTCCTATATGATATTATACATGTTTCAGTGCCATTCTCCCAAATCATCCCGCCCTTTCCCTCTCCCACAGAGTCCAAAAGCCTGTTTAGAAAGATGGTAATGATAACCCTGTATGCGAGACAGCAAAAGAGACACAGATGTATAGAGCAGGGTCTTTTCAAATGAGTCAGCTCTTTGCATCAGGTGGCCAAAGTATTGGAGTTTTCAGCTTCAACAGCATTCCTTCCAATGAACACCCAAGACCGATCTGCTTTAGGATGGACTCCTTTAGGATCTCCTTTAGGATCTCCTTGCAGTCCAAGGGACACTCAAGAGTCTTCTCCAACACCACAGTTCAAAAGCATCAATTCTGGCTGCCAATTAAAATAAATAAATTTATATTAAAAAATAAATTAAAAAATTAACAACAACAACAAAAAGCATCAATTCTGCACTCAGCTTTCTTTATAGTCCAAATCTCACATCCATACATGACTACTAGAAAAACCATAGCCTTGACGAGACAGACCTTTGTTGACAAAGTGATGTCTCTGCTTTTTAATATGCTGTCTAGTTTGGTCATAACTTTCCTTCCAAGGAGTAAGCATCTTTTAATTTCATGGTTGCAATCACCATCTGCAGTGATTTTGGAGCCTCCCAAAATAATGTAGATAGATAGATGATAGATAAAAATGAATTCTGATCATTTTATGGTTAACTTTATTTGAATCCAACCAATCTGAAAATTCTCATTATTACTTCTTTGTTGGTGTACGCCCCCAAATTTCCTCCTACTGGTGAGGTACAGGAATTCCTGCATAGACTCACATTTCTCATCTTCTCAGGTGAATTTACAAAACTGTTGAAAGACAGATTTAAGTTCTGTAAACCCCAAGAAGAATGAACAATAATGAAAGATATTTAGACTGAAAAAAAGAAAAAGAAAATATCTTGCAGTGAATCACAGAAATGTATGAAGAAATTAAGCACAAAATCAAAGGGTAAACATATAGATGAATATGAATGCACATTGACCAATAATGACTGCATAGAACAATAATAATATCTTACAGGGTTTTAAACGTGCAGAATTAAAATATATGACAACAAAATTTCAAAATGCAAGAAATCCACACTTTGAGCACTATGAGGGAAATGGAGAAGTAACAGTTTGCATCATATGGTAATGTATCAAGGAAAGGTATTGTAATCTCTAGAGCAACTACAAGAAGAATAAAATTATGAATGAGTAAGCTAATAAAGAAGAGAAAATGGATAATGAGAAGTTTTTTATTAATGCAAAAGAAATCAAGAAAAGAGAGGCAAAAAAACACAGAACAAGTGAATTACAAGAAAACAAGTAGTAACATGAAGGAAACAAATAAATAAGTGATCACATTAAATATAAATGAATAAATATTCCAGTTAACAAAGATAGTCACGCTGGATATAAAGACAAGAGTGTAACTATATCCTGTTTTAAAGACTCACAACTTTAAGTGTAAGAGCACAAAAATGTTACAAAGATGAGCAGTAAGCTGATGTTGCTATACTAACACCGAACAGACTAGATTTAGAAACAAGAAGCACTGCTAAAAGTAAAGACGTTTCCTAAAGATAAAGAGATGAATCCAAGAGACAGTGTCACATTTCTAAAGTAAATGTACACAAAAAACTAACTTCAAAATATAAGAAGCAAACAGTAATAAGTCTGAATTAGAGATAGGAAAAAACAGTAATCAGAGAAAAGTACTCTAGGATACTTTTAATTTCATGTGGTGAATAGCCTCTATAAATTTTATAATTTTATACTCACTTTTCATTCTTGAGTCTAGTTTGGTCATTTTACATTCTCTATTTTTACATATTGAGTTTGGGTGGAGAGGGTAGGTTTTAACTCCATATTTATAAGTAAGATTGGCCTATAACTTTGCTTTTCTATGTTGTTCTTGTCTTACTTTGATACACTTATTGTGCTTGGCATATGAACTAACTTGAGAACTGTGCTCTGGTTTTGTTTTCTGAAGGTGTTTATAAAGCTTTTGTAGTATTTATTTATTCTCTATTTGGTAAAGATTACCTTTAAAATCATCTGTGTCTAATGTTTCCCTTGTGGGGGAATTTTTAACTATTGATTCAGTTTATTTAACGGGTATAGGACTACTAAAATTTAATATTTCTTCTTTGATCAGATTGGTTGATTTATCAAGAAATTTGTCCATTTCACTTAAATTGCCATAAAGTTGAAAAAAGGAAACCTTTTCCTTCTAATTTCTATTTGATCTGTCATTTTT
>SJYW01057322.1:447976-468102 GCA_006410735.1 Raphicerus campestris | reverse complement strand
CCACAAAAAATCTTTGTCCTTTACCTAGAAAGTTTAGTCCATTTACATTTGTTGTGAGAATTGATATAATTGGCTTTAGCTCTATACTTTATTTTTTTATTTTTTCCTTTTCTTTGTTATTTTCATCCTTTTACATTTATTTAATTTAGATGATTGATTTTATACTGTTTCTTACTCTTCTGGTTAACCAGTCTTTATTCTCTTCCAAAACAAGCATCTTAGAATATTTAGCACCTATCACTAATGTCTGCTATTTCCCCCAGCATTTTGTACTGAACAATATAGAAATCATAATATTGTTTTAAATGGTCATTGTTTAATTAGATATACCCACATATATATCATTTTCTTGCTCACCATTCAGTCCTACATCTCAAACCTTTTTTCTGAATGATAAATAATGGCCTTTAGACATTCCATTTTAAACAGTTTATTCTTTTACAACTCTGCAAAAAAAAAAAAAGCAAAAGTTTTAGTCACTCAGAAGTGTCCAACTCCTTGTGACCCTATGGAAATGTAGCCCACCAGGCTCCTCTGCCTTGGGGATTCTCCAGGCAAGAATACTGGAATAGGTTGCCACGCCCTTCTCCAGAGGATCTTCCCAAGCCAGGAATGGAATCCGGGTCTCCTACACTGCAGGCAGATTCTTTACCATCTGAGCCACCAGGGAAGCTCAAAATTCTACAAGCCATTCTTTACTATAATGTATATTTATTTCATCTTACTTCTTGCAAGATATAATTTCATACTCAGAAATACTAATTTAAGAGTAATTTTTCTCAGAATTTTAAGATTTTTCCATTTCCTGGCTTCTAGCACTGCTGCTGGTAAGTCAAATGTCACTGTAGTTATCATTTCTACTTAGTGTTTTTCTTTGTTTCTTGTCACTTTTAAGGTTTTACTCTTTGTCTAAAGGGTTTTACAGATGTAGCTGTATTCATATTCATTCTCTTTGGGAGTAGTTGAGCTTCCTCAATCTGATGATTAGAATTTTTTTATCATTTCCAAAGATTTGCAGACATTATATCTTTGAATATTGTCTCTACTCCAATTCTCTTAATATATTTATTCTGGAACTCTGAAGAGGCATATGTTAGTTTTTCACACCCTATTCTCTATGTCTGCTTAATCTGTGTGTAAAGGTCTTAATTCCTAGAAATTCTACTGATTTTTTCAGACCTTCCTAGTAATTTTTTATAGTTGTTACTTTCATACTTGCACTTTTGAAACTCTCCTTTATTTATTTAATCCTAATAAACACAATTTAAAATATTTTGAATTTTATCAATGCTGTAACTATGGGTTTTGCATGTCTGATCGTTCTGTAGTTTGTATTCTGCTAATGCTTGCAATGGAGGCTCACTTCCTCATGTGATCTGTAATTTTTGATTACAAGTGCATGTTTTCTGGAATTTTATCTGTTGGAGATTTTTGAGACCTAAGTTTAAAGTGGTTCTTCCAAAGAATATTTCATTTAGCTCTGCTAGACACATATGAATATTGCCAACCTGAAACTACTTTAAAGTTTCTTGGGGAATTTCAGGCCACACTGGTAGTGTGAATTCGAGTCCCAAACTCAGGCAATGATTTATATTAAAAATTCTTGGAAGAATCTTTCTTCTTTTTATTCCCTCCTTCTAGAGCCAAAGACAGAAGGGTATTTCATTTTCTCTGTGGGGTTGTTTTTTCCCTAGTTTGCTTTAGAGAGTTGCTGGCTATATATAGCTGCCTCTGATCTGACCACCCACCTTGAACATGCACAGATTTTGTCTCCCTACCCTGCTTAGGTGGCTTTTAAATATTCTATGACACATTTTTAAATCTTCTGTAGCAAATGTGTTTTTTTTTCCCAACATTAAGTCCACCATATTGTTAGAAAAGAGTGAATCTAGTTCCATTGTTCTTTTATCCATATACTGCAGAGCACAAGTTAGAAAATAGCATAATTTTTATCCTATTATAACTGACATTTTCTCTCCTTTTCTCCAGTTGTTCTTTCTCTTTGAAATAAAAATATTTCACCAGTTATATACAGAAATTGATCACTTTTTGTTAACCTTGTAAACATTTAGCCATGTGAATTTTTAGATTTATGTTTCTGTTCTTCCAAGAGATGTATTCTATTATATCCTTGATAATTGATTCAGTTATATTTTTCTGATTTCTTCTTTAGGAATAGCAGTCGGTTTGGGGTTTTTTTTTTCTTTTTGTGTATTTTTTTTCTTCACTGTTTCTTCCTGTATCTCAAATACTTTTTTTCCTGGGATTGTGAAAGGTGTATATATGGATTACTGAATATTTGAAAGAATATTTGTATATTTGTTTTATCTTCTCCTTGTTTATCTTCTTGACCCTTAAGACGTCTATCTTCTTAATCAAAAAGAAAATTCTGCCCTCTTAAAGCTTATTGTGTTTGTTCTCCGTATCACTGGTTTTAATTTGTGTCATTTCTGCAATTTAATGCTTCTAATGTTATTTTTGCCTGCATTTTGATTTTATTTGCTTTTTTTTACTGACTTCTAATACATTTCAATATTTTGTCTCACTATTTTATCTTTCACCTCATTTTACAGAGTTCATTTTTTTCTGAATTTAAGTGAAAGCACATGGTAAACAATACAATATATTTTAAGTATGTTATAATTGCCATATTCTTCTGTTTAAGTAATGCAGAGTCTTTTCAAAGGTGCCATTTTTGGTCATATTATTCAAGCTAAAACAAGAAGATGTCTACCCAAACTAGATACATGCCCCAAACAGCGTGAGCAAATTCTCCTCTGATCCCCCCCCTCACCACCTGGACACTTGCAGATCTGAAACTGGTAGAGGAGCTGACATAGTTTGCAAACCTGCTTAGTCATAATGCAGCTAGAGAGGAGCAGGGAGGACGCTAAGAGACAGTCATAGCAGGGAAATTGCAATTTGCTATGGTTCCCTCTTCAGATTCACTAAAACCATCCACCACAGATTAGCTTTTCATGCGATGGTTTCCCTTTAGATTTGTGTCTACTTCCAGAGTGGGATGTCACTTCATCTGGCCTATTTCCTGACTGCACAGTTCACTACCTCGAGAAGGGTCATGACTGTCACAGACAGTCTTTTTAAAAAAAAATTTACTTTCAAATGGAGGATAATTGCTTTACAGCGTTGTGTTGGTGTCTGCCATATAGCAACATGAATCGGAACACATGTCTCCTCCCTCCTGAACCTCTCTCCCATTTCCCACCCCATCCCAGCCCTCTAGATTGTCACAGAGCACCAAGTTGAGCTCCCTGCATCGTACAGCAAATTTGCACTATTTTACATATGATATTGATATGTTTCAGTGCTACACTCTCAATTCTTCCCACCCTCTCCTTCCACGACTGTTTCCATAGTCTGCTCTCTCTGTCTGTGTCTCTACTGATGTCCTAGAAATGGGTTCAGCAGTACCACTTTCTTAGATTCCATATATATGCGCTAATATATGATACTTGTTTTTCCCTTTCTGACTTCATTGTATGTAACAAGTTCTAGGTTCATCCATCTCACTAGAACTGACTCAAATTCATTCCGTCTTATATCTGAGTAATATTCAACAATATATATGTACCACAACTTCTTTATCCATTCATCTGTCGATGGACATCTAGGTTGCTTCCAGGTCTTGACTATTGTAAATAGTGCTGCAATGAACATTGGGGTACATGTATCTTTTAGAATTGTGTTTTACTCAGAGAGTCTTTTATATCTGGGATTTTTGCATTTGCTCTTTTGTACTTACCCTTGTATTAATACCTCCTGGAGCAACTCCTTCCCAGGGTGTCAGTCTACAATAGTGCAAAGACATGGAGCTCACGTCCATCTCATGAACTGACCTGCCCACACTTCTGTTCTCACCATTTAAAATGTAGACATTTGGGTAGATTCTGCCATGATCTCCTCTATTCACACGACAGCTAACTGCTTTCTCAGTTAGGTTGAGGAGTCGTTTTCTTCATTTTGGATCTATCTGTGGTGTTTTCATTGGTAACTTCTTGCAGTTTCTGGACTACTCATAGGTTACACCTTCCCTGTTTTCCAGTGAAATGCTAATTTATCACTCGTTAGTCCTTTTATCATTTTGGTCAGTATTCAGGTGGGGAACATTAAACATGTAAGATGACCTTTATTTACTCAGAAATCTATCTTAATTAGAACTCTGCAGATTCTTATGTATTTAATAAATATTTACATCCTCAGCACCAGGGATACATTAGCGAACAAAGCAGACGAACATCCCTAGCAGAGGAAATAGGTAAAAATTAATAGATTTTGCGGATAAGAAAATTACATAGTATGGCAGAGGTTGACTTGGCCATAGAAAAAAAGAGAGCAGGCTGAAAGAACAGAGGTATCAGGAATATCCTCACTGAGAAGATAATATTGAGCATTGGTGGCACAATAGTCAGGGTTCCCCAGAAAAACGGAACCCATAGGAAATATATTGACATATAGGAAATGATTGACTAAAAGGGACTGGTTCACACAATTCTGGAGGCAGAGAAGTGCTACAATCTGTTGACTGCAAGCTGGCAGCCCACAAAAGCTGGTAGTAGATTCCAGTCCAAACCCAAGGAACTGAGAACAGGAGAGCCAATGGCATTATTAAGTCCACTTCTGAGTCCAAAGGCCTGGGAACCAAGAATGCATATGTCTAAGGGCAGGAGGAGGTAGATACAGCAGCTCTAGCAGAGAGAGTAAATTCCTTCTTTCTCTGCCTTTTTGCTCTATTCAGGACCTCAAAAGCTTGGATGATACCCATCCATGTTGGTGACAGTGATCTTTACTGATGCTTCATATTCAAATGCTAATCTCTTCTGAAGAAACCCTCACAGACACATCCAGAAATAATGCTCTACCAGTTATCTGGGCACCTCCTAACCCAGTCAAGTTGACATGTAAAATTAACCATCACAAGTGTGAAGGAGCTGAGAAAGCTGGCCACGTGGTTTCCTGAGGGATGGTTGTCCCAGCCACTGGGAAGAGCCAAGGTTAACGCTCAAAGCCTAGCAAGGAGTCCAGTACAGTCAGAGAAGAGAGTAGCAAGGGGGAAGACTGGCAATGTGGAGCCCATCGTACGGGCCCTTGTGTGTCTATTGAGATACAGGGCTCTGGTTGTTACCTAATGGGACATGGGGAGCCATGGTAGGGTTTTGAAGAGGGAAGGCTATGACCTGCTCCATACTTAACGGTTCACTTTGGCTGCACTGAACACAGAATTCCTGGGATGCAATCAGAATTCCTTGAATGCAGTTGATGGCCCTTGAGGTCACTGAATTGACTCCAGTGTGTGGTGCTCACACAGACTGCACATGAGAATCATCTAGGAAGCTTTTAAAATCCTAGTACCATGTCTGTACCTGAAACCAATTAAAATTAGAACCTCTGAGGTGTGTCCTAGGCATTAGTGCTGTGCAGGCAAGGTGGTATATCACAGTTTTCAACAAAAAGAAAGCTCCCTTGGCCACTCACTGAACTGTGAGTTGCTAAAAGAGAAGGGCCATGTTTTGTATCTGGCTGCATCCACGGCACACATTTGGCACATCATAGAGATGAGTTAATTCATAAAATGTCAATTTCACCAAAATGGGAACCCAGAATATTGATGGAAGTGTGTCGTATTCCCAGGCCAGAGCTCAGAGAGAGGCTTCTGCAGGGTTCTTAAGAATTGTTTTTGAACAGAAGCTCAGTATTGACAAGACAGAGAGAGAAAGAAAGAAGGATATCCAAGAGAGAAGGAAAGAAAGGAAGGAAGGAAAACAAAAGGAGCTTTTCAAGATGTGGAAAATCTGCCTTTCAGTTCTGCCTCAGATGTGAGTGCACCAGACGTGTGATGATGCTGATGTCCTTTCAACTTGTCTTGGCTAAAAAGCTGAGAGACTTTGGTTCAGGGCAGGGATGAGGGTTTCCTGTTTCCCCTGTGGGCCCAGACTTGCCCTTAGGAGGAGCTAATTTACTCAGAGAGGCTGAGGTCCCCTCCAGCCCACAGACCACAGAGAGCTCCCAGCTGCTGCCACCACCTGTTCCCCACTGCTGCCGCATTGTGAAATCTCAGCTTAGGTCATGCTGTTGGGTTCATCCCAAGGTCAGGCTCATTCCCCAGGAATGCAGTCGCCGTGCAGAGGTCTTTCACAGCCCACAAGGCCCCTTGCTCATCTTCACCAGCTCTTCACAGCAGTTCCAGTGCTGCTGGGTAAATATCGTGCACCCAGGTGCCTGAGACCATCTGCCCACCCTAGAGGTTGGCTGCTCTCCAGTGTTCACCACGTTCTCCCAGTGTCCAGAGCGCCACGTGTTCAGGATGCAGAGAAGAGCTGCATCCCAGCACATGGTCCAGGGAGCCACCTCCAGGACCACAGGGAGGGGCTAGCCTAGATCCAGGCTGTGATGATACCACACCACTGATTACATGTGGGTACTGAGCACTTGAAATATGGCTAGGGCAACTGAGACAACTTGCTTTATTTTGTTTAAAATCAAACTAAATGCCTGATACTTCATTCAGCTATTGAATAATTTCTAGGTATATTTAAATATGTTTGGAATAGCTTAGGTATTTGAATCTACTTTTACAACTGTAAATTTTATGAAATCAAAATACAGATCAAGAAAACTTTAACATTCAAATTTAGATGTACTGTAAGTGTAAAGTACACACCAGATTTTGAAGACTTTACAAAAAAGCAGAATATAAAATATCTCATTAATACTTTTATATGTATAACAGGTTGAGATGATAATAGTTTTGTTATATTGGGTTAAACAAACATATTATTAAAATTAATTTCACCATTTTCTTTGTTAATGTGGCTACTAGAAAATCTAAAATTACATACAAGCTCACATTATATTTCTGCTGGACAGCATCAGAATTTGTCTAGGGAGGAAGACCTTCCACCATCCCTAAGCAGATGGAGGATGGTACTAGCAGACGTACCAGACCATGAAGTAGACCAAGAATAAGTCAGCTCAGGGCTAAGAAATGTCTTCCTTAGATAGGAATTCCGGCTCCCTCCTTTGTTATTTCAGTCTCTCAGTCATGTCTGACTCTTTGTGACCCTGTGGACTACATGCCAGGCTTCCCTGTCCTTCATTATCTCCCAGAGTTTGCTTAAACTCATGTCCATTGAGTGAGTGATGCTATCCAACTGTCTCATCCTGTTGCCTCCTTCTCCTCCTGCCCTTAGTCTTTCCCAGCATCAGGGTCTTTTCCATTGAGGAGTCAGCTCTTCATATCAGGTGGCCAAAGTATTGGAGCCTCAGCTTCAGCATTAGTCCTTCCAATGACTAGTCACTGTTGACTTCCTTTAGGATTGACTGTTGATCTTGCTGTCCAAGGGTCTCTTCCTGCCTCCCAGATCCTGTTGGTTCAAATGATTATGGGTATGTGAAAGTGGAAGTTTTAGTGGCTCAGTTGAGTCTGGCCATTTGCAACTCCATGGACTGTAGACCTCCAAACTCCTCTGTCCATGGAATTCCCCAGGCAAGAATCCTGGAGTGGGCGGCAACTCCTTCTCAGCAGATCTTCCTGATCCAGGACTCAAACCTGGGTGTCCTGCATTGCAGGCAGATCCTCTATCATTCAGCCACCAAGGAAGCCCTGTGGTGGTTCGTTATTTCTAGCATGGAGTCTGCCTTGGGTATTAGGAAAAAACAGAACTGCCACTCAGAAGAGTCCTGCTACCTTCCTCATGGCAGCTTCCCTCATAGCTCAGTTGGCAAAGAATCTGCCTGCAATGCAGGAGACCTGGGTTTGGTTCCTGGGTCAGGAAGATCCCTGGAGAAGGAAATGGCAACCCACTCCAGAATTCTTGCCATGGACAAAGGAGCCTGGCGGACTACAGCCCATGCAGTCACAAGAGTTGGACACAAGTTAATGACTAAACCATCACTATTAAATTCGTATGGTTATTTTTAGATAATTCTTTGCTTTGGCCATTAAAAAATTCTGATAACATACTGAAGTAGTACATAAACCTATAGAAAGGTATCCTTTACAAATATACCTTATGTCTTTAATTCTTTTACATTAATGTCATAATTTTCAATGCACTGATCTGAGAGTCACTTTTCTGAGTTAGCTTTACAGCAGATTTTGACACATCAAGCTCAAATGAAGTCCCATTATTATTTTTACCAGCCACACAGTCTTCCATTGTATAGCTACATTTGATTTTTTTCAACTAATGAACATTTAATTTTCCATTTTCTTTTATACTATAAACAATGCTTTCTTTCATGATATAAACAGTGAACACTCTTTCGCTTACATCTTTTGAATGTGTAGTCCTTACTTTAGAATTGCTAAAATGGAAATGTTGGGCCAACATTAGCAAAATTTTCACTTTCATTCTGATAGTAAAGTGCCTATTTATCCACATTCCCACCAACATTTTATCAGTCTTTTACCATTCAAATGGATGTTCATTGGTATTTGAGGACATATATCCCACATTTCTAGTGAAACTGAAGGATTCTGCCAGTGTACATTGGCCAATTGTATGTAGTACGCGAATTATTTATTACACTCCACTCATTTTTCTTTTAGATGGTTTGTCTTTTCTATTTAGAAGCCTTTTATATATTTTGGGTATTAAACTTTTGCTGGTATAAATATAGTATGTTACCTCAACCTGTCACTTTTCTTTTTCTCTTATTTACTTTTTAATTGGAAAATAATACAAATGTAAAAAAGTACATAAGTAAAAGTGTTGGGTTCAATCAATTATCATAAAGTAAACACATCTATGCAACCACAACCTAGGCCAAGAAATAGAACATTTACACACCCAAGAAGCCCTTCTTTCACCCTTTCCATCACCATCGGGTTCCTCCACTCAAAGCAACAGTACCAAACTTTTGCTACCAAAACTACCAAAACATGAATTTTGCCTTTAAAAAATTTATATGAAAGAATTATACACCCTCTGTTTTTTTGTGTCTGACTCCTTGTTGCTGTTGGTCAGTACCATGCTTGTGAAATTCATCCACATTTTGCATGCAAATTAGACTTTTGTTGTTGTATAGCATTGCATTTAAAAACTATGCCATATTGTGTTCACCCATTCTATTGTTTTTCTATTAGTATTTAGAATTGATGTACAATATTATATGCTGTTAGGACTTCCCTGGTGGTTCAGAGATTAAAGTGTCTGCCTGGAACGCAGGAGACCAGGGTTCGATCCCTGGGTCGGGAAGATCCTCTGGAGAAGGAAATGGCAACCCACTCCAGTACTCTTGCCTGGAGAATCCCATGGAGGGAGGAGCCTGGTAGGCTATAGTCCATGGGGTTGCAAAGAGTCGGACACAACTGAGCGACTTCACTTTCTTTCACTATTATATGTTGTTGGTATATATGATAATGATGCACAATTTTTAAAGGTTATACTCCATTAATAGTTCTAAAATATTGGCTATATTCCTTGGACCTTGGACCATAAAGAAGGCTGAATGCTGTATAATTGATGCTTTTGAACTATAGTGTTGGAGAAGACTCTTGAGGGTCCCTTGGACTGCAAGGAGTTCCAATCAGTCAATCCTAAAGGAAATCAATCCTCAATATTCATTAGAAGGACTGATACTGAGTCTGTAGCTCCAATACTTTGGCCACCTGATGCTAAGAGCCAACTCATTGGAAAAGACCCTGATGCTGGGAAAGACTGAAGGCAGGATGAGGAGATGACAGAGGATGAGATGGTTGAATGGTATCACTGACTCAATGGACATGAGTTTGAGCAAGCTCCAGGAAATGGTGAGGGACAAGGAAGCCTGGCTTACTTCAGTCCATGGGGTTGCAAAGAGTCAGACACTACTGAGCAAATGAACAACAAATATTCCTTATGCTACATGATATTTCCTGGTAGCTTACTTATTTTGGGGCTTCCCTGGTGGCTCAGATAGTAAAGCATCTGCCTGCAATGCAGGAGACCCAGGTTCGATCCCTGCGTTGGGAAGATCCCCTGGAGAAGGAAATGGCAACCCACTCCAGTACTCTTGCCTGGAAAATTCCATGGACAGAAGAGCCTGATAGGCTACAGCCCAAGGGTTTGCAAAGAGTCGGACATGACTAAGCGATTTCACTATATAATTTACTTATTTTATGCACAATAGTTTTTGCCTCTTAATTCTCTTCCCCCTTGTTGCCCCTCTCCTATCTGTCTCCCCAGTGGTAACCACTAGCTTTTTCCTATATCTCTGAGCCTGTTTCTTTCTTTTTCTTTTTTTTTTAGCTTCCACTTAAGTGATTATCACCCACTCCAGTGTTCTTGCCTGGAGAATGCCAGGGACAGGGGAGCCTGGTGGGCTACCATCTATGGGGCTGCACAGAGTCAGACATGACTGAAGCGACTTAGCAGTAGCAGTAAGTGATTATCATATATCATTTGTCCTTTTCTGTCTAACTTATTTCACTAAGCATAATTCTCTCCCAATTCATTCATGTTATTGAAAAGTGTTTCAAAAGAATTTCGCTTTTTATGGCTGATCAGTATTCCACTGGGCTTCCCAGGTGATTCCCTGGTAAAAAATCTGCCTGCCAAGCAGGAGACACAGGTTTGATCCCTGAGTTGGGAAGAGAAGATCCCCTGGAGAAGGAAATGGCAACCCACTCCAGTACTCTTGCCTGGGACAGAGAAACCTGACAGGCTGGGGTCGACAAAAGAGTCAGACAGAACATAGTGACTAAACAGCAACAACAGACATTCCATTGTATAAAATGTGNCCCACTCCAGTACTCTTGCCTGGGACAGAGAAACCTGACAGGCTGGGGTCGACAAAAGAGTCAGACAGAACATAGTGACTAAACAGCAACAACAAACATTCCATTGTATAAAATGTGGGTGTGTGTGCACGTGCTCGTCATTCAGTTGTGTCCAGCTCTTTGCACATACTTTTTATCCATTCATCTGTTGATGAACACTTAGGTTGCCTCCATACCTTGGCAATAGTAAATAATACTGCTATGAACATTGTACATGTATCTTTTAAAATTGGTGTTTCTGCTTTTTTCTATCCAGGAGGGGAGTTTCTGGCTTATACGGCAGTTCTATTCAGATCTTGAGATGATGTGGCTGCTGCTGAAATGTGCCACGTGAAGTTTGCTGGGACCACTTTAGAACCAAGAGAGCCTGGGAATGCAGTGGAATCATAGTCCTCTCCATTGAGTTCATCACCAATGGGGGTAAATATAGGAAAATGTAAAACACCCTAGTCTCTCCTTCATCCTTGCAGTATTCTTCCAAGACCCCTACAGGAAGAGCCTGACACAGAGTCTGCTGGCAAAGCAGAAATGCAGTTTGCAGAGCCCAGCTCCAGGATTACAAGGTAGGGGAGAAGAAAGTGAATTTGGAATCAAGAGGCAATAAATTGATAATTGGCACAGTTCTGTGTAATTTTTTATTGATTTGCAGAACTTCTTTATATATTCTGACAACAAGTTCTTTATTGGCTATTTGTGTTACAAATATATTCTCCCACTCTATTATTTATCTTTTAGACTCTTTATGATGTCATTTAAAGAACAAAAGCTTTTGATGTAGTTCAATTTATTAGTCTTTTTATGGTAGGACTTTGGATATCTTATTGAAGAAGTCTCCTCTACCCTAGGCTATAAGAATGTCTCCATTATTTTCCTTAGAAACTTATTGTTTTCGTGTTCAGATCTATAATCTGCCTGGAATTGAGTTTTGTATGACTGATGTGAGGTAGGGAGGGAGTCAAGTTACATATTTTCCCCCATATTGTTATCCAGTTGACCCAGGAGTATTTCTTGAAAAGGACACCATTCCCACACTACATCACATCTTTTGTCTTCAGTCAAGTGTCCAGATATACCTGACTTTCTCTCTGGCCTGTCTTCCATTGCATTGACCACACTTGCCCAGCCTTGAACCAACACCACAGTCCTAATTCCTATAGCTTTATAATAATCCTGATTAACAAATAGAATCAGTCCTCTCACCTTTTTATAAGGAGTTTCTTGATTATTCTTCACCCTTTCTATTTTCAGTAAAATTTCAATTAACTTGTCTTAAAAAAAAAAATCCTGGTATTTTTGTTGGGTTGCTTACACGTATAGATCATTTAGAGAGAATTCACATAGCTAAAATATTGAGCTATTTGAGCATAGTATATAGATCTTTGAACCTTTGAACATAGTATATTGATTGACTTATTTAAATCCTTTGTATTATTAGTAATATTTTATACTTTCCTATGTGAAGCTGGTTTAGGTTTATTCTAGGGATATGGAAACAATGCTATCGCAAATAATTTTTTTCATTTTCAATTTCTGTTTATTATTGGTAACTGACTGGAAAATATAAGCAGCTGCATTTGTGGTGATTTTTTAATTTCTACATGGTAAAATCTGATCATTATTTTTGTTGATGTTTCTGGGTTTCCTCTCTTGCTTTGGAAGGCCTTCCTTACCCAAGCCTATAAAAAAAATTCTACCTTTTACTTTTATACTTGTAGAGTTTTGCTTTTAAATGTGTAAATTTCTAACCCACTTGCATTTAGTTTTATTANTGGTTTTTCCTGTGGTCATGTATGGATGCGAGAGTTGGACTGTGAAGAAAGCTGAGTGCCGAAGAACTGATGCTTTTGAACTGTGGTGTTGGAGAAGACCCTTGAGAGTTCCTTGGACTGCAAGGAGATCCAATTAGTCCATTCTGAAGGAGATCAGTCCTGGGTGTTCTTTAAGTATGAATTGGCAATAGGAGTTCATGATCTGAGCCACAGTCAGCTCCTGGTCTTGTTGTTTTTGCTGACTGTACAGAGTTTCTCCATCTTTGGCTACAAAGAATATAATCAATCTGATTTCAGTACTGACTATCTGGTGATGTCCATGCATAGAGTGATCTCTTGTGCTGTTGGAAGAAGGTGTTTGCTATGACCACTGTGTTCTCTTGGCAAAACTCTGTTAGTCTTTGCCCTGCTTCATTTTTTTCTCCAAGGCTAAACTTGCCTGTTACTCTAGGTATCTCTTGACTTCTACTTTTGCATCCCAGTCACCTATGNGATCTCTTGTGCTGTTGGAAGAAGGTGTTTGCTATGACCACTGTGTTCTCTTGGCAAAACTCTGTTAGTCTTTGCCCTGCTTCATTTTTTTCTCCAAGGCTAAACTTGCCTGTTACTCTAGGTATCTCTTGACTTCTACTTTTGCATCCCAGTCACCTATGATGAAAAGGACATCTTTTTGTTGTTGTTGTTAGTCTTATAAGGTCTTGTAGGTCATCATAGAACTGTTCAGCTTCTTCAGCATTGCTGGTTGGGGCATAGATTTGGATTAATGTGATACTGAATGGTTTGTTTGGAAACAAAGAGAGATCATTCTGTTGAGACTGCACGCAAGTATTGCATTTCAGACTCTTTTGTTGACTATGAGGTCTACTCCATTTTTTTCTAGAGAATTCTTGCCCACAGTAGTAGATATAATGGTCATCTGAGTTAAATTCACCCATTCCAGCCCATTTTAGTTCCCTGATTCCTAAAATGTTGATGTTCACTCTTGCCATCTCCTGCTTGACCACTTCCAATTTACCTTGATTCATACACCTAACATCCGGGTTCTTAGGCAGTATTGTTCTTTATGGCATTGGACTTGACGTCCTTCACCAGTCACAACCACAACTGGGCATTGTTTCTGCTTTGGCTCTGTCTCTTCATTCTTTCTGGAGTTATTTCTTCACTCTTCTCTAGTAGTATATTGGGCATCTACTGACCTAGGAAGTTCATCTTTCAGTATCATATTTTTTTGCCTTTTCATACTGTTCATGAGGTTCTCAAGGAAAGAATCCTGAAGTGGTTTGCCATTCCCTTCTCCAGTGGACCACATTTTGTCAGAATACTCTGTCATGACCCATCCATCTTGGGTAGCCCTACATGACATGGCTCACAATTTCACTGAGTTAGACAATGCTGTGGTCCATGTGATCAGTTTGGTTAGTTTTCTATGATTGTGGTTTTCATTCTCTCTACCCTCTGATGGATAAGGATAAGAGGCTTGTGGAAGCTTCCTGATGAGAGGGACTGGCTGTGGGGGAATCTAAACTGGGTCTTGCTCTGATGGGCGGGGCCGTGCTCGGTAAATCTTTAATCCAATTTCCTGTGGATGGGCGGGGCTGTGTTATCTTGCTCTAGTCTGGCTTGAGGCCAAACTATGGTAGGGATAATGGCAATGGTGACTTCCTTCAAAAGGACTTATGGCAGCATGCTGTGGCTCCCAGAACTGTTGCATTCAGTACCCCTGACCCTGTGGCAGGCCACTGTCAACCCATGCCTCCACTGGATACTCCTGGACACTCACAGGCAAGTCTGGCTCAGTCTCTTGTGGGGTCACTGCTCCTTTCTCCTGGGTCCTGGTGAGCACTAGGCTTTGTGCCCTCCAAGAGTCTATTTCCTCAATTCCATGGAAGTTCTATAATCAAACCCACTGCCGTTCAAAGTCCAATTCCCTGGGGCTTCTCAGTCTCTTTACCAGATCCCCAGGTTGGGATATCTGTTGTGGGCCCTAGAACTTTCATAACAGTGTGAGAACGTCTTTGGCATAATTGCTTTCCAGCTTGTGGCTTGTCTGCTCCTGGCTCTATGGTGGGACTAATGGTGACCTCCTCCAAGAGGACTTAGGCCACATGCTGGGCCCCCCAGCCTTTTGAAGCCAGAGCCTCTGTCCCCAGAGCATGGCTCTGTTCTCCTTTGTGCCTCCCAGCAGCCCCTTGCTGCATCCTAGGACTGAAACCGCTTACCTCAGATTGGGACTTGAACCCAGCCAAAACCCTGCTTGGGACTTGAATCCACATGACTGGGACTTGAACCTAGCCAAAGCCCTGCTTGGGACTTGAACACATGTGGCTGGGACTCAAACCTAGACAACACCCATGGTACCTGGTTTCAGGATCTAACGAAGCTAGAGTTCTTGATGTCTCATCACAGAAAGAAATCAGTGAGAGACAAAGTGATTGGTAAGAAGTGGATTTATTCCAGATACAGAGAGAAGCACACTCCTCAGACAGAATGTGGGCCATCGTAGAGGACAAGTGTGGCCCTGATATTTGGGTGGTTAGTCGTGCCCAACTAGTAGCGACCCCATGGACCAAGGAGCATGGTAGGCTGCAGTCCATGGGGTCGCAAAGAGTCGGACATGACTGAGCGATTTCACTTTCACTTTTCACTTTCATGCATTGGAGAAGGAAATGGCAACCCACTCCAGTGTTCTTGCCTGGAGAATCCCAGGGACGGGGGAGCCTGGTGGGCCACCATCTGTGGGGTCACACAGAGTCGGACACGACTGAAGCGACTTAGCAGCAGCAGCAGGAGTTTTTATAGGCTGGGTAATTTCATATGCTAATGAGTGGGAAGATTATTCCAACCATTTTGGGGGAAGGGGCAGAGATATCTGGATCTGGGCCACCACCCATACCTTGGTCTTTTAACAGTTCCTTGGAACTGTCATGGCACCCCTGGGTGTGTCATTTCACTTCCCAGTTGAGGATCAAGTTCTAGTCTGCCATCATGGTCCCATTTAATTCTAATTGATTTAAGCTGTGTCCTTGGGCTATGTCATTCTTTCAAAAGTTGTGCCCTGCCCCTTTCCCTCCTGTTATAGGACTGTGTGAGTAACAGAGCTGACAGCAGAGCTGCTACTCCCTATTCTATCACCAAGAGAAGGCACAGGCCTTCCTCCTCTTCAGGAGACCCCCCAGCTTCCTCTTCCCCATCCCACCCCTCCTGCTTTGGGCAAGCCTGCAGGGCTGTGGTACATGTTGACAGAATTGACTTGCAGAAAAATGGGTGAGATCCTACACAATTTGGGTTTTCATCTGTTCAAACCAACAGTCAACTGGATAATTAACTGATTCAAGAAGTGGGAGATTGACAGCAATTTTGAAAAGCACAGCAACTGACAGAAGCCAGGCTCAGATGAATGGGAAGGGAACAAGCTTTGTTGAACACTTCCCAAGCTATTACAGAGAAGATGTTTAAAATAACTCTACAAAGTTCTCTACTGCCAGGCCAAGACCCAGCCCTCTGCATCATCTGAAAGACTGTTGATTTTTGAGGGAGCTTTTATCCATGTCAATGTACCTCTCCTTAGAAAACAAATGTATTACAACAGACTTAGTCATGGAGAGCAGGTAGTAGGGGAAATTAGCTAAGATGTTACACAGGAAATTCTGAGCCTTAAAGGTCCACCAAAAAATGACCAATGAGAGGTAACCTTCATACTTGTTATCATCACTATGGAGACCCCCTGGAGGGTGCTCAAGCCTGGCCACTGAGGTGGGAGCAGCACAGGACAGCCAGCTCCAATCCTTCCCTGAAGAGTGTCTTCCATGCACCCAGATGAGCGGCTGTGACCAGCAATTTCTGGTGGTGCTGCTGCCTTCCTGCTAGGCTCCCCCAGAAGTATGCCAGGAGTCACAGACCTCAGACTCCAGCCCTGACATTGATCCTCCTCAAAATCTTCCTGGAGAAGCAAGGCATAACAAGGGCTGATCCAGCATGGCCGTGAGGGTAATAGCAAAGAGACCCCCCCCTCAAATTCTGTGGTCGAGGCTGTGTGCACAAAGCAGGGTGCAGTAGGGANCATCACTATGGAGACCCCCTGGAGGGTGCTCAAGCCTGGCCACTGAGGTGGGAGCAGCACAGGACAGCCAGCTCCAATCCTTCCCTGAAGAGTGTCTTCCATGCACCCAGATGAGCGGCTGTGACCAGCAATTTCTGGTGGTGATGCTGCCTTCCTGCTAGGCTCCCCCAGAAATATGCCAGGAGTCACAGACCTCAGACTCCAGCCCTGACATTGATCCTCCTCAAAGTCTTCCTGGAGAAGCAAGGCATAACAAGGGCTGATCCAGCATGGCTGTGAGGGTAATAGCAAAGCGACCCCCCCCCCCCAAATTCTGTGGTCGGGGCTGTGTGCACAAAGCAGGGTGCAGTAGGGACACATGGAGTTGGGGCTGTGCAGATTGGAGTCTAAGTCTTGGCTTTGTTAACTCTGACTCCTTAGAGAAGTCACCCAGCCCTTCTGAACATCAGTTTTCTTCTCTAAAATGAGGGATTAAATGCTTGCCCTAAAGAATTATTAGGAGGATTCAATGAGACAACATATTTTAAAGGTTCTGAGAGACCTCAACATACAGAAATTGTTGATACTTATTGTCCTTGTTGTTATTGTTGTTCAGTCACTTGGTCATGTCCGACTCTTTGCCAGAGGTCTTACTCTCCCCTAATTCATCAGTTCTGTGTCCCATGTCTTACAACAATTAAGCCAGATTTTAGAATTCTGCTATGAGCAGGGGAGAGCTGAGACTCACAGAGAATAGCCCAAATCCGAGGCTGCAGTGATGGGTTCAAGACCATTTGGCTCCATATTATTTACTTTGGGTGGACCTTCCCAAAAAGGGCAGCCTTTAGAGAACAGCAGCCACTGGGCTGGAAGCCAAGGGTGGAGGTGGCACAGAAGACCAGCGGCCAGCCATATTTTCATGAAGGAGGGCCCCACAGACACCAAGCCTCGATGGGCATCCTGGAAATGAACTTCTCAGAGGAACTTGCCCTAGCCCTCAGTCTCAAGTAGCCTTGATGGTTAACTCTGCACATCGACTCAGGTGGGCTAAGGGATGCCCACATACCTGGTGAAATGTTATTTGCAGGTGTGTTAGCGAAGCTGTTTCTGGGAAAGATTAGCATGTCTTTCTAACACAAACAGTACCTCTCACAGAGAATGGGCTCTATAAATATTTGTTGAATGTATGAACTAAGGTAAAATCTGCTGAGGGAATTTGCTTGACTTTCAAGATGGTTGGCATCATTGGTAACTCCCGCAAATGGTAAAGAAGAGAAAGAGCTATGATTACTTGAATTCTGCAAGGGATAGCTATCAGTGTAGATATTTGCAGGTGGTTAGAGTTTGGATTGACTGAGGGTGTAGAGTTGACTTGCCAAACAGATAGAAGGAAGTGGCCATGAATGAACAGTATATTTATGAAGAGTTGACAATGTGGAAAAGGGCCTGCCCTAGGGAATAAAGAGAAAACTCTCTGAGATCGTTCCCCACCCCCAACCTCCAGCCTCTCTGAAAGCCAGTGCTCCTTCCCACCAAAGGTGTCAATGTTCTGGCTGACATGCTTCAGAAGATTTATTGACGTAATAGACACCATTCTAAAGACTTGGCCCAGGCTCACACATCAAAACTTCAAGTTTGAAAGGATTAGAAACATACTTTGGACACATATTTCATCTTGACTCTAAGCTTAATTAAGATATTGCCAGAGCAATATCATAGACAAGCAAAGAACTAGCATTTTATCCAGCCATCCTCCATCTCTGTAAGAAAAATAAAATAAACGTGAATTGCATAGAGTGAGGTATTCATAATTATTTCACGCTGGGAGAAAGAAATGAATGAAAAAGTATCAGGAGCTCATGTCATCAGCTTCATAGATCTATGTTTAATCAGAGCACCTTATAATACTGAAACACCAGCCTCTTTATTCTAAGATGTTTGTAGGTATCATCAAATCAATATCAGTTGAAATACTCTTTAATGGTGTGAGTATTTCAAAATTAGACTAATTTTAATTAGCAACAAAAGCACTTTTAGAACAGAAAACCTGTAGCTTTCTCAGCTGATCCGTGCTTCTGCTAACATTTAGAATTTTCCTAAGGGTAAAAAGGCAGGATTTAATTTCCAATGAACATTAATCTTGATTTTTCGTAGCACCCAAGTTACTCTCAGGTAGTAAGTTAAGTTCTTAAGGAAGCTCTTGACCTTTTAAAGGTCTCTGAGGTGCTATTGGGGGCCCACTGAAATCTATTCCATGTTATTCCCAGGCAGTCATGAGACGAAAGAACAAAGACACCATGAGTTTCTCATTCCAGAGTTCTTGACCATCCTGATTGTCCTTCTCCAATGATACCATCCACTCATCATCTCCTTCCTTTTACTGCCCCAGGAACCCCAAACTGGAGACCTAAGGGTTACCTTCAGATCTTGCCTAATTATGCTTAGCTGAGCCACACATTATTGACCATCACAGAGTTTTTAGGAAAAAAAAAAATTGTCTTTATTTGAAATTCTGAGATTTCATCTAAAATCCAGTTTTCTTACTTCTTTTGATAAGCTATAAGATCTGAGTAATGACACCATTTGTCTCCTCCCCAGCACTTTCCCTCCATTTCCACCTTTCCAACAGAGCCCCAGTTCTGTTTGGTTATTTTCCTACCTTTTTTCAGTTATTGATTCCAGACCCAGGAAATGTACCTGATCTTCTAAGCCAGTCAATGTACTCCACTCTTTTAGGATCTGTTTTTGGTTCAAGAGTGGCAGGTGACCTGAGTATGTCCAATCAGAATGAAGGAAACAACTCACAGCCTCTGGTTAGAAAGAGAGCCTGTGGTTATTCTCATTTACACCAAAGAGAAGAAAAGAAAGCAAGCGCCCCAGCTGTTATGGCCCACTAGCCAGCAATCATGAGAACAGCCAGGCAGAGGAGAAAGCCAAAGCTGACTCAAGACAGAGGCAGAGATAGATGGAAGAAAGAANGTGGTTATTCTCATTTACACCAAAGAGAAGAAAAGAAAGCAAGCGCCCCAGCTGTTATGGCCCACTAGCCAGCAATCATGAGAACAGCCAGGCAGAGGAGAAAGCCAAAGCTGACTCAAGACAGAGGCAGAGATAGATGGAAGAAAGAAAGGAAGGAAAGAAGGAGAAAGAGAGAGGGGGAGGGAGAGAGAGATGCACAGATTATTCTTTTTTTAATATTTATTTATTTTTAATTGACTGATGATTGGTTTACAATATTGATTTGATTTCTGTCATACATCAATATGAATTAACCATAGGTGTACATAGGTCCCCTCCCTCATGAATCTCCCTCCCACCTCCAATTCTTGATGGAACTGTTGTTAGAATATGCATCAAACCCAATACCTCTAGAAGTTCAATTATGTAAAACAACCCCTCCCCACAAAGCCTACTTGAAAGCACAGTTGGAGTCAGTACACATGCTTTCTACTCTAGAGCAAACAGTTCTAAATTAATGACGCTGCTCACATCGTCCCCTGCCATAGCGACAAACTCTGGCCCATATCGCTGGGGTCTC
>SJYW01057322.1:432976-442976 GCA_006410735.1 Raphicerus campestris | reverse complement strand
TCCCCGAGGGACATTTCCAAGTGAAAACAGCATTGGCAAGGTGACTAGTTCAGAGGGCCTTCTAACTTGAAACAGAAATTTGGTTCCTGCTGGAGCCAAAATGAATTCTGTGAATTAGCTCATAGGCTGCCCTTGGAAAATACTCATTGTGCATCACTTTTCTTAGAGATAAGACATTTCCTCATCCCCCAAGGTGGCAGGATCTCTAAGTGGACATAATTCTGCACAAATCACTCTGGTGGTGTAACTTAGAGTGTCCCAATCCCCTTTGGACCCTGGCCTTTGTAACTGGGCCATCACTCACTTAGTTTCACCTTATCTTAAATAAATGTAACCAGAAGGGACTTGTTCGGCTCGCCACCTCTTGAGTGATGTGAATTATTTATACGATCTTCATACGCATTCGTTAAACTGCACACAGCCAAGTGGAGAGAAGCTGTTTGTCTCTTGTTCAGCCAGAAGGGTAAGACCACAAGGTCGGGGTGTGTAGCAAGAGCATCCAGGAGGCTCTCCCTGGCTGGGCCGTGTAGAGGAAGGATCAGCTGTTGTCTTTGTCAGGCTCCTGGTCGGCTGAGCTTCTGAGGGAATTACTGAAGCTGCCAGCATAGGGAGGAGGAGATGGAGGTGTGGGTCCAGCCCACATCCTGCCTGGCCTGTAGCGATAAGCCCTGCAAAGCAGGCTCCAAAATACAGCCTCCTGCCTGCAGAAAAGTATATAACTAAGAAAAGGCTTTCTGGGTGGCTCAGACTGTAAAGAATTCACCTACAGTGCCGGAGACCTGGGTTTGATCCCTGGATTGGGAAGATCCCCTGGAAGAGGGCACAGCAACCCACACCAATAGTCTCAGCTGGAGAATCCCCGTGGGTAGAGTAGTCTGGCGGGCTACAGTTCATAGGACAGCAAAGAGTTGGACACGACTGAGCGAAAAGGAGATACTAAAGAAGACTGATGCTCCAGGGGAGTTTCCTAGAGATAAAATCAGTCTGGGGTGATCACCAAGACAAAAGCATGTTTCTGGTGAGTTGGACATTCTGGTTAATGAAGCTTTAGCATGTGGCATTGAGAAAAGAATGAGATTGGGAGTTGACAGTGCTGGGTGAGAGCTGTTCAGTCTCTCTGGGCTTCATCCACTCACCTTCCACATTGCCCAACTCCCACAGTTGCCATGAACAAGAAATAAATGCAAAAATGTGTTCTAAGCTCTGAGATCCTACGTAACCATCAGTTAGACATTGATGCAAATTTCAGACAACAAAACAGAAAACCTTTGCATAAAGATGTTCCTTTCTCATTAGAATCCAGAGGTATTTCCCCAAGCTGCCAGCCTTCATTCTGAGCAGTTCAGTTCAGTTCAGTCGCTCAGTCGTGTCCGACTTTTTGCGACCCCCGTGAATCGCAGCACGCCAGGCCTCCCTGTCCATCACCAACTTCTGTAGTTCACTCAAACTCACGTCCATTGAGTTGGTGATGCCATCAGCCATCTCATCCTCTGTTGTCCCCTTCTCCTCCTGCCCCCAATCTCTCCCAGCATCAGAGTCTTTTCCANTACAAATGGATTAAGTATGTTGGGATCCTGCTGGAATTTCCCACAGGGCAACACTCGCTATACCAGACATTCTAAACTCTGCTGTCTGCAAGAGCCTGGTGAGTGACCTTAGAAGCAAGATGAACCTGGCAGGAACAGGTCAAGTAAGTAAATGTCCCATAAAGGAGGCTTCTGCCATCCACGTCACTGGGGTTACAGCTCCCTGAGATCTGATCTAGTTTTTATGAGAAGCATGAGATCCTATTTCTCATAAGAAATCTCCTGTATTTCAACCATATTCAACTTTGAAAATGTTAGTAACACTATGCAGATCAAATGCAGCTCAACAGAAGTTTGCATCCCACCCTCCAACCATGAATTTGCTACTTATTTTTGTTCATAGAGTTTTGAGTACCAACACTCTTATAGTCATTCCTGATTCAGTGTCACTTCCAGATAAAGAAATCAGCTTGTCCCAGTTTGCCCAGAACTTTCTCAGTTTTAGCACTGAAAACCCCGTGTCCTTGGAACCCTCCAGTCCCCACCCAACTGGGGGCAGCTGGTCACCTGCTGCCTAAGAGAGGTCAGTGTGTTCAGCTGATTGTTTCTGAAAAATGATGACTCACCTGTTCTGGCATGAACGTAACCTGTGGCATCAGACTGAAGTTGGATTAAATCCCCTTTCTATCATTTACCACCTGGATGAGACTTTGGACACATGCCTCAACTTTTCAGGGGCTAAGATCCTTGTACATAAAAGCCAATAGCAACAGCATCTGTCTCCCGGGCTGTTGAAATTATATGGGATGCTGACCGTGAAATGGCAAATACAGATAGTCATTAACACCAGTGAATGCTGGTGGCATGAGAATGTTGTTCCTGACTGCTGATCAGAAACTCTGGACCTTCTGGGTTGTCCTCTGAAAGCTGCCTGCCCATCTCATCTTTGGCTCTTTGGCCATGTCCTCTGAGGTTCAGCATCTAGAGTGTCTGTGATACTGGATTAGGAAAGCAGGCTTTGCCTGCCCATGGGCTCCTGTGAAGGACTTTGCTCAGTAGAAAGATCTTGGTCTCCCATACGTGCTTGGCTGTTTGAGGGACCTCACCCTGTTCCTGCAGGAGCTGGACCAAGTCAGGGTGCTAACCCCAAAGCAGAAAGTTCTGCCTGTACCCTCTTCTTGCTCCCTGGAAACTTCGAGAAGAGAGAGCTGGTTAACAGGCCTGCTGACAGCTTGTATTCTGTCTCCCCTGTTAAAGGTAAATTGAAGTTACAGGAAATTTCTCCCACAGCTTCCAATAGGTTTACCATAAGTACTCTGCCTTAGAATATTCTGTTACAGACTCTGGGCAAAGGGAAGAGAGAGTAATATTTTTGTGTGCGTTTGTTTCCTGACAAACATCAAGTCTGCTGTATCAAGGCTTCCCATTGACCGAAGGTTGTTCTTAACAGCTTTCTATGATGTAACTCTTAGCCCCCCATATCTACCAATTAAAAAAGAGGAAATGTCATGGAGATTCACTCCATTTCTAAGGAGTGATTTGGGGCTGTTGGATCTGTATTATAGGGCTTTCAAACTCAGTATTGAATAAACTTCAAAGACCCCAGGAGACAGAAATGGCTCCAAAGAGATTTTCCCCAGGGTCCCAAGATCTGTAAATCGAGATAATTCTGCCCGAGTATGGAAATTACCTACAAAAAAAATTAAGTGCAGGAACCCCGTGATTAGACTAATGCATTGATCAAGGCATTCTTCTCTGTTTCACTGCCAGCATGGCACATAAATAACACGTGGGCAATTACCGTGAGTAAATTATATGTGTTTTATAACCTTCCATGAACATTTTTCCTTAAAAAACAAAACAAAACAAAGTAAACAAAAATATTCCTCAGGAGAATTGAGTATCAGAGAAAAGAGAGAAATAATTTTTCAAATTTTCTATGGGTGGGAGAATGGAGCAGGGCCAGGTGGGCACTGCTCAATCACTGGGGTTGCATTGGAGTTTGGCTTCCTAGGTGGATATTCGGTGGACCTGGAGCTCTCTCCTTCCACATGCTCCTTTCCCCAAGCTTCACAATGCACCCTGTTTTGTACTATCTGTTTCTTCCTTGCCTTTTCCTCTCTGTGTCTCTGTCTCACTTGACCTCGAGATCAAGATCCCTCCTTTACTTGAGAGTAAGACCTTTCCAGTCCCAGCACAGGGCACTGGCATCCTAGTCGATGGTCAGTGGGTCACAGGGGTGGGGAACAAGGCCACCGGCTTATATCTTTCAGCTGCTGCTTGGGTATTTGATGCTGCTGTTGCATTTGAATGAACACCGCTTGCAGAAAGGAACTTCCTAATGGGCTGGCCAAAGAGCCGAGAGCCAGGACTTACTCACTGAGCAGTGTTGCCTTGCCATGGACCAGCACAGCCCACCACTCCATCCACCAATCCAGAGAAGGGTCCCAAGGAGGCCACTGTGCCAGCAATTCACTCTGCTTTGGAGCATGTGGGGATCAGCATTTCAGAGGATGCCCATCTCTTTTTGAACCACTGGCCCAATCTGTATCATGCTTTTGCTCCCTCCATCACAGCCTCAAGAATGCATCCACTTCATCTTTCCAAAACGCTTCTGCCACGGCCACGGCACTAGACTTAGTCCTGGCTCTCATACATCTTGCTGCTTAGTGGGGGAGACAAAAATACAAACACACACTGTCATACATCATCAAGTGTTGGGTGGGCCCTGTGCCCTTGCAGAGCCTCTAACTATGCCTCCTGGCATCTGGGGAGGATTTTTGCAGGTGGTCACATCTGAGTTGAGATTTACAGGCTGAGTTAGGATATTCCTATTCCTCATCCAAACAAAGAAACAAATGAAAAATAGAAGAAAGTCCACTGTGACTTTTCAAGCCCATGGCATCCTCCGCCATGCAATGCTTCTGCTCTGACCGAGTGCCAGCAGCCTTGCTTTCTACCCTCCTTGCTGGCTGGGGACCTTGCACTTCTGGGCAATGCTGATGGGTCGCTGACACCAGAGACCCCAAGAATGGGGCAGATCAAAGCTTCCCCTACAAGCCAAGGCAGGCTTAGTGCCAAAATAAACTAAGGTCCTTCTGTAAATGAAAGCTTTCACACCACTTGTCTCATCATTTTAAAATATTTGACCAATTTGGGCACAATGTAACCACTACTAAACATTCAGAGGCCACCCCATCAGTTGGATCTACAGCTCAGTCACGGACACCAGAAGTCTTCCCTGAGCCCTGGCACCTCTCCTGAAGGTATGGGCTTCAGAACTAGGTGGATCTGGGTTCCGATTCCAGTTTCACCTCTCCCTATATATACAACTGTGACAGCTTTCTAAGCATCTGGTCCCCCTTCCATGAGAAGGTGTGAGCAAATGTATAGCTCAATATGATATCAAGTTCAGTCATATCAATAAAGCACCTAGTCTGGCTTCTGGAACATAGTGGATGACCAGTACACAGATGCAAATTCCCTTCATCCTTCCTTACTGTGCATGCAAATTTTCCTTTCTCTCTCTTTGGGATGAGACTAGACTCATGAAGAAAACCAGCGGGCAGTGGATGGGGATCTGCCAGAACTTCATGACGACATCTCTGGGTACCACCACCTCCCAGCCCTGTGGGTGCCAGCTTTCCCTTTCACCTCTGGAGATGAAGGACACCACCTGTGATGGACAGAGCACCCATTTTTTGGTAATCTTTCATATTGCAGCATCTTTTGAGGCCCTTAGTGTGAGAAGTCATTTGCTCTCACAACTTAGAATCTACACTTGCCTCAGCTACGGAGGGCAGGATGCTCTTATCTTCTCAGCCTCTCAGCATCTCCCCAGCATCTGCCTCCCTTCCTCAGAAGGACCTTTCCTGCCTTTCTGAGGTAGAGTCCAGAGCTCAGCCTTCTCACTTCTCCCTGTGCATTCTGGCTGACTGCACCAAAATATAAAAATCTTGATTTAAGTATTTTTGTATTCAAGGATCATACGCAAGTATTCATTTGAAGGTTCAGTGGCATTTTGAAATGAGAACATCATATATAAAGATGTCAGCAATGGAGCCTCCCACCGTGAGGTTGAAAGAGAGAGAGGAACAACATGAATAGAGGAGTTCCTGGGATCCAAGAAATTTTAACATCTCATTATTTAGATTACCCTACATATAATTTTCCAATATTTGGTATTATAGACTTTTGAAGGTATTGGTTAAAATTACTTCATGCCTGACATCAATTTAGTCTTATTCATTATCTAGCTAAAATAAAACCTTAAAAATAGCTGATTATACTAAGTAAGCAATTTTCTGATAGATGCAAATTCCCCACCATTTCTAAAGGAGCGCTCACAGCAGACAGAAATAGAAGGGCCAGGGGGTAATGGTCCTCCAGTGTTTCAGCATCCTGTCATGGAGCAATGTGGATTCGGAGATGCTCCTGGTGCTTGCAGGATTCGATTGCGTTTAGAATGCACTCAGCTTTCCTCATCACCTCCTGCCTTCGTGATGGACTGAACACTGCGGTGTTTGTGGAGTGGTGTTCTCATGTACTCATGGCCTCAACTGCTGTTTCCAGTTTGTGAGCCCATGAACCATAGGATGGATACGTCCCTGTTGTTGAGTGTAACCAGATGCATCTCAATGTCTGATTGGGTGATTACTCGGGGGGTTCCTTCCCCAGCCACACAAGGTACCCAAGCTTATCTTCTCGAAACTCATGACTCCTCCACCTGGTTGGGCCCCAAACTCAACACCACTGGCCTGATCCTCCAACTCACAAATCTGCACTTGGCACCTGCCTGCCTAGCAGCTATAGGAGCCGTCTCCAGGGGACTCTCACTCTGGGATGATGTGGTCTAAAAGCAGGAGAAACCATCGCCCCAGACAGACTCAGTGACTAAAGTCGGCCTCGATCTGCTTGTGGGCCCTCATGGAGATGAGCAGCTGAGCCCACACATGTGGTCATCACTTGGAGAATTTAAGGAGGCTTGCCCTACATACAAGCAATTTCAGCTCAGGGTCTCCGAAGGTCTCTGAATTTCCCTATAGAGATATACTCTTTAGAGTGGCATTTTCTGCAATGCCCCTAATGCCGCATCTAGGTGCTCCCCCAGCCCTGTCTTTCCTGGCCCTGCCCTGTGGGTCTAGGCTGCTTTCTGCATCTGACACTGTTGCTCCCATCTCATCTGCTTTCCTGTGATAAATGAGAGTGTGCTGCACCCCAGTTCTGACCAGGGGTGTGGTGCTCAAGGGTCCACCCAAGGACAAAAAGGCAACAAGACAGCCACATGTGTGGTTAAAATATTGAAATAGGGCTAGTTTCCTGGTTGGCAAGGAGGCCCCAGGGGTCCCCCACCAGCCTGGTCACCCTAGCCACCGTCCAGACCCCTGAATCACAATCTAGAAATCCAAGAACCCATGACTAGCAGGTTCCAATGAACTGCATCCATTTTGTTTGTAAAATAGAAGCTACTAAACATTCTGGATAATAGCCCTCCCCCCTCCAGGCTTCCCAGGTGGCTCAGCAGTAAAGAATCTGCCTACCAATGCAGGAGACACCAGAGATGTGAGTTTAATCCCCAGGTCAGGAATATTCCCTGGAAGAGGAAATGGCAACCCACTCCAGTATTCTTGCCTAGAGAATCCCATGGACAGAGGAGCCTGGCGGGCTACAGTCCATGGGGTTGCATAGAGTCAGACACAACTCAGCACAAACGGCATCAACCTTCTCTTTCCACAGAAAGGAAAAAGGTCTTCCTTTGGTATTTCACCCCTGTCCCCAGGAATCCACGACCCAACATCCCATCTCCCAGGGAGTGAAGTTTAGGAGGGGGTCTGTGTTGAGAAGTGGACAATGGTTCACTTTGAAAGTCATGAAAGTGAAAGTGATAGTTGCTCAGTCGTGTCCAGCTCTTTGCCACCCAGGGACTGTCGCCTGCTAGGCTCCTCTGGCCATGGGATTTTTACAGCAAGAATACTGGAGTCGGTAACCCTTCACTTCCCCAGGGGATCTTCCTGACCCAGGAATCAAACCCAGGTCTCCTGCATTGCAGGCACATTTTTCACTCTCTGAGCCACCAGGGAAGCCCATTGTTCACATTAGATGAGTCTAACCTTGTACCTCACCTTGAGCAAAAGATAAGTCTCATCTGCAGAATGACCAGCAGATGTCAGGCTGACCACTGTACTCACCAGCCTTCACCAGAGGGGCTAAGGGTGACTGCCATGACTCCAGGCATGGCCAGTCATGCTGGGGACCAGCACAGCAGGGTTACCTTGTTACTCCCTTCCCCCTATCACTGTCTTCCTGCTGGCACTNGCTAAGGGTGACTGCCATGACTCCAGGCATGGCCAGTCATGCTGGGGACCAGCACAGCAGGGTTACCTTGTTACTCCCTTCCCCCTATCACTGTCTTCCTGCTGGCACTACAGACTTAACCTTGTACTTTCCTCACCCTTCTCTTAGGTCCTTTCTGGGTGTAGAATAACCTCACCATTTTTGCCTCCAAAGTGTCAGCCTATGAAAAACGTTATATGCTTGAAATCTCTAGAACTGTTTCTTTCAAACAATTGGCTCTGCTATTTGGAAGCTCCTTAGTTTAGAATCTACCCCCTACTTCTTTCTCTGAATATCTCTGCTATGACAGCTCCTTCATCAGATTAGTGAGGATGAGAGGCTCCAGTTTTCAGAGCTGAGGATCAAGGCCAAGGTGGAGGGAAGGGTGTGTGTGACCTTGTGAACAGGTGTTGGCCAAGATACACAGGTTCCTCTTTCTCCCCTGGCATCTCATCCTTTTCCTTCTTTGGGGAATTGGCCATTCTCCCTTCCCCATGTCTTGAAGGTTGAGAGGGAACCAAAGACATCCTCTTCAGCACAAATCTTGCATTACCTTGAGCAACTTCATCTTCCAATTTCTTCCCACCAAAAGCAAATCCCCAGCCAACCACTGGTCCTAACTTCCCAGCACCACTTTCCAGAGGAATTTAACATGCCCACAGCCCGTGCCATCACCTTGACCAGCATGATCCTGCCCGCTGCTTCTTCTGGCTTTTGCTNTCCTCCTGCCCTCAATCTTTCCCAGCACTAGGATCTTTTCCAGTGAGTTAGCTCTTCACATCAGGTGGCCAAGTATTGAAGTTTCAGCTCCAACTCCAAGTATTGGAGTTTCAGCTCCAACATCAGTCCTTCCAATGAGTATTCAGAGTTGATTTCCTTTAGGATTGACTGGCTTAATCTCCTAGCTGTCCAAGGGACTCATAAGAGTCTTCTCCAGCACCACATTTCAAAAGCACCAATTCTTCAGTGCTCAGCTTTTTTATGGTCCAACTCTCACATCCATACATGACTACTGGAAAAACCATAGTTTTGACTAGATAGAACTTTGTCGGCAAAGTGATGTCTCTGCTTTTTAATAAGCTGTCTAAGTTTGTCATAGCTTTTCTTCCAAGGAGCAAGTGTCTTTTAATTTCATGGCTGCAGTCACCATCCACAGTGATTTTGGAGCCCAAGAAAATAAAGTCTGTCACTGTTTTCATTTTTCCCCATCTATTTGCCATGAAGTGATAAGACCAGATGCCATGATCTTAGCTTTTTGAATGTTAAGTTTAAAGCCAGCTTTTTCACGCTCACCTTCATTGAGAGGTTCTTTAGTTTCTTTTCACTTTTGGCCATTCGAGTGGTGACATCTGCATATCTGAGGTTATCAATATTCCTCCCAGCAATCTTGATTTCAGTTTGATGAAGCTCAGTTGGGATGGGTTTTTCTGGAGGCTCAGAGGGTAAAGCATCTATGCCTGCAATGCAGGAGACCTAGGTTAGATCCCCAGGTCAGGAGGATCCCCTGGAGAAAGAAACGACAAGCCACTCCAGTACTCCTTCCTGGAAAATTCCATGGATGGAGAAGCCTGGTAGGCTATAGTCCATGGAATCGCAGAGTCACACACGACTGAGCAGCTTCACTTCTCAGTTGGGATAGCACTTAACAAGTCCTCCCAGGATGTGTGAGTCCACTGGCTGGCTGAACCACCCTCCAGAGGAGAGAAATCAAGGTCTCAGTCACTGAAAGAAGCCTGAAGTTACAGGGGAGTTAGCACTTTTGAGACTGATGCCAACACACATCCACTTGAGCAGAATGGGGATCAGAGAGAGAAAAGCCAGCGGTGAGGCAGCAGCCTGCCTACCTGCCAGATCCTCCAATCAGCCCCGCCCAGAAATGATGGCGAAATGGGGCCCTGAACGTGCAGTCTTTCCTGGCTCTTCTTCACACGTGCCTCTCCTTGGGTGGCCGTCTCATGGCGTGTGTTCTCATGCTTTAAAACACTCATTTTTAATATGACACCACTTAATCTAGTATTTAGAGGCAGAGATCTGCTTCAGGGCCTGAAAATAAACAAATTGAAAAAATGGGTTGTTGAAGTTGTGGAAGCTCCCACAGCCATCTCTAAAAGGATGCCTCCCCAGCCAGACAGACTTCCATC
>SJYW01057322.1:421749-432931 GCA_006410735.1 Raphicerus campestris | reverse complement strand
TGGCAAGCAAATGGGACTGTTGGCACTGCTGGTGGCAGTGGAGAAGAGCAACTGGTCCCACCTACTTGAATTGAATATATGTAATACATGTCCACACCCTGACCCAGCGACTCTGCTGCTGGACATATATCCCGAAGAAACACTTGCCTGCACTCCAAAGGACGCTCCTTACAACAGTGCAACCTGACTGCAACCTGAGTACCCTCTCCATGGATGAGTATTGTTATCCAGATGACAATAGGACCAGAAGCATCAGATTCTGTGTTTACAGGGCATCATGGGTCAGAACCGTGGTGCTTCGGGAAACAGAATGAAGTGAATAACAGGATCATCTACGTAACTTAAAATACATGCAAACGAAATGCGAATGCACATGAAACAAAACAGGTTCTTGTAGGAAAAGGAGTAACGTAAGGGGTGAAGGGGAATAAATACACAACAAGAAAGGGATCATGTACAAAGCAGTGATGATAAAGCTCTAAAGGGGAGGAAAATGAGGGCTTTACCCTCTGTCTCTGAGGAGGGGAAAACGCAAACAAAATAGAACAAAAATTCTACGCAACTGCTGAACCCATTCTGTAGAGTGCTGTACTCTGCTGTAGGCAAGCGCCCGATTTAGTTCGGTTGATCTGGGTGCCGCGCCAGCTCTTTTGATCCCAGTACACTTTTTTGACAGGAGACCTACTAATAACTGTTAGAATTTGTGCTTCTTGGCATTGCTCTGGAAAAAAGAGTTTATGATAAATCAACCCACTGACATTGCCGTCTTTTTACTGCTCCAGGAGATCTGTGTGTGTTTACTCTTGTGTGAGTGTGTGTGTGGGTGTGTAGCCAAATGGTGATGATCGCTCCTGGGAATTAATGACTCTAGATTGATGCTTTTTTTTTTTTTTTAGAATTGCTCAAAGGGTTAATTTGGCCAGCATGAACTCTTACATGGTTTGTAACTGTCTCCTACAACACTAAATTCCTTCTCTATTTTTATCTTTTCCAATTTTTTCAAATAGCATCTCCAAATAGCAAATAGTGATCAAGACTGGACACTAAATAATTAAACTTTTTGTTAAACACAAAAATAGAAAGTGTGAGGTCTAATGTGTGGGACACACACACACACCAGTCAGCTTCCCAATGAGGTTCTAACTTCCAATATTATCAGCACCTGGCAGGATGAGACTATTTTATGTAAATGGATTCATTATTATTAATTTCTGCTGGTGCTGAACGATTTATGAACTGCTTTTCGTATGTAGAAAAGTGGTTCATGAATCAGAAGGAAAAATGTTCCCCAAAACCGGCATCGATAAATAACGACTTTTATTCATGGATCCCGCCCATGGTGTCTTTTATCTTCAGCCAGGATGGAATGGAAATTACCAAATCACGGCAGGGCTGGGGGTCAGAGACAAACAAGAAAGCGAGGGTCAAAAAATCAGAGAGGTGGTTCCTGAGACAGCACCAGCGGGCGGTGGGTGGGAATGGCTGCCTTTACCCTCCTGGGGCTTCTCCTCCCTGGGGCCAGCTCCTCCTTTATCTTCTCCCTCTCATTCCCCTGGAATTATGCACTGGATTAAATCCACTTCCCACTTGTCCAGCTGCACAAGGGAGCCAGCATCTAATCTTTTAAAACAATCTTCACTGGATTCGTTGTCTCAAAACAGAGCACCGCAGAAACTCATACAAAGCTGAGTGACAGCTAAAGGTGCCAAGTCCAGGCCTTTTGTCTGGAGAGACTGGACCTAGCAGGTAAAGAGAAGAACTAGAGACTGTTTACTACGTATTACTTGATTTCATAGGATCCAAAGTGAGCAGCCACCGGAGTTCTTTGGCACCTGCTCTACAGTATTATTTTCAGGTTCTGGCAGTTAGAAAGGACGTTAGATCCTGCTGACTGCACCTTAGGTATTTCAGGTCTGATAACCTGCAAGGCAGGTGGGCAAGGCTTTCCCAGCGTGGGGAGAGAGGGGATCTGAGGATGTTCCTGGAGCACTGAGATCTCTCTCACCTGGAAAGAGATGTCCAATTGGTTGGACATCTTCTACTGCCTTCAACTCGAGATGTTGTTGCTCTTGTTAATGAGTCTCTTGAGTCATGTCTGACTCTTTGCGACCCCATGGAGTGCAGCACACGAGGCTTCCCTGCCCTACACCACCTCCCAGAATTTGCTCACACTCATGTGCATTGAGTCAATGATGCCATCCAACCATCTCATCGTCTGCCACTCCCTTCTCCTCCTGCCCTCAATCTTTCCCAGCACTAGGATCTTTTCCAGTGAGTTAGCTCTTCACATCAGGTGGCCAAGTATTGAAGTTTCAGCTCCAACTCCAAGTATTGGAGTTTCAGCTCCAACATCAGTCCTTCCAATGAGTATTCAGAGTTGATTTCCTTTAGGATTGACTGGCTTAATCTCCTAGCTGTCCAAGGGACTCATAAGAGTCTTCTCCAGCACCACATTTCAAAAGCACCAATTCTTCAGTGCTCAGCTTTTTTATGGTCCAACTCTCACATCCATACATGACTACTGGAAAAACCATAGTTTTGACTAGATAGAACTTTGTCGGCAAAGTGATGTCTCTGCTTTTTAATAAGCTGTCTAAGTTTGTCATAGCTTTTCTTCCAAGGAGCAAGTGTCTTTTAATTTCATGGCTGCAGTCACCATCCACAGTGATTTTGGAGCCCAAGAAAATAAAGTCTGTCACTGTTTTCATTTTTCCCCATCTATTTGCCATGAAGTGATAAGACCAGATGCCATGATCTTAGCTTTTTGAATGTTAAGTTTAAAGCCAGCTTTTTCACGCTCACCTTCATTGAGAGGTTCTTTAGTTTCTTTTCACTTTTGGCCATTCGAGTGGTGACATCTGCATATCTGAGGTTATCAATATTCCTCCCAGCAATCTTGATTTCAGTTTGATGAAGCTCAGTTGGGATGGGTTTTTCTGGAGGCTCAGAGGGTAAAGCATCTATGCCTGCAATGCAGGAGACCTAGGTTAGATCCCCAGGTCAGGAGGATCCCCTGGAGAAAGAAACGACAAGCCACTCCAGTACTCCTTCCTGGAAAATTCCATGGATGGAGAAGCCTGGTAGGCTATAGTCCATGGAATCGCAGAGTCACACACGACTGAGCAGCTTCACTTCTCAGTTGGGATAGCACTTAACAAGTCCTCCCAGGATGTGTGAGTCCACTGGCTGGCTGAACCACCCTCCAGAGGAGAGAAATCAAGGTCTCAGTCACTGAAAGAAGCCTGAAGTTACAGGGGAGTTAGCACTTTTGAGACTGATGCCAACACACATCCACTTGAGCAGAATGGGGATCAGAGAGAGAAAAGCCAGCGGTGAGGCAGCAGCCTGCCTACCTGCCAGCTCCTCCAATCAGCCCCGCCCAGAAATGATGGCGAAATGGGGCCCTGAACATGCAGTCTTTCCTGGCTGTTCTTCACAGGTGCCTCTCCTTGGGTGGCCGTCTCATGGCGTGTGTTTCTCATGCTTTAAAACACTCATTTTTAATATGACACCACTTAATCTAGTATTTAGAGGCAGAGATCTGCTTCAGGGCCTGAAAATAAACAAATTGAAAAAATGGGTTGTTGAAGTTGTGGAAGCTCCCACAGCCATCTCTAAAAGGATGCCTCCCCAGCCAGACAGACTTCCATCCCCAGACAGCACAGGGCATGGCAGCCCACGTCAGTTCGTTTTCTAGATTAAGAAACTCCTGTCTCCTGATCCTGCTGTGAATAATCCAGGAAAGTGCCTTAAAGTAAACAAATAAATAATTTTACTGTTTTGTTTTATAATCGTTTATAACCATTTCTGGGCAGCACAGAAATATCCCTCTCCTTATTCAAAGGAAAACAAACTGAAGTTTAAAGACAACAATATGTTATCCTGTCCAACAATAAATTATCCTACAATAATGTGACAAGAATTTGAAACTGAGTCAAGATGAAAACTTTCCATTTCTGTATCTTTCTTCCAGAAATGTATCCAGTCAGTCACTGAACACCTTCTGTGTCCCAGGGCCACAGTCACAGAGCTATGTGCAAGACCGAAAAAGCCCCTATTTGTTCACAAGAAGCTTGCATTCTAAGGGGAAGAGATAACTATAATAAAATGCCATAATGAAATGATACTGGATGATGGAGAGGCAAATATTTTTCTAGAAAATGGCAAGGTCAGAGAAGTCATCTCTGAGAAACAGATTCAGTGGGAGGAAAAAAATGGATGTGGCAATGGGAAGAGTTGAGAAAGAATTCAGATAGAAGGACCAGAGTGGAAATGAGCATGATACATTCAAGAGACAAGCAGTCCGAATCTGGACGTGGCAGAGAGAAGGGCAGAGAGAGGTGCATCTAGAAAAGCAAATTGAGCCAAATCCTGTAGATCCTATGGAGAGGTATTGGAATTTCATTCCAAATGCCATGGGATACTTTGTTAAATGAGTGACTAGGAAGACTCATTTCAATTACTTCATTACCACAAAACTCCATTGAAGAAAGCATACTTTAAAAAATGCAAAGAAACATATTTTCTCCACCTATTGGCAAACCCAGTCCTCAAGGAGGCAAGAGTGGATTGGCTGTCACCGGGAGCTGAGTAAATCACCTGCCGGCTACTAGCGTCTCCTCTGGCTTGTTTGCTCCAACATAAGCCAAACCTCTTTGCTACTCGGGACACCGACGGTTGTCCAACTCTGAAGAAGTAGAGGTTGAAAGAAAAGGCATTTGGGAATTAAATATATGCTTCAATCAGTTGAACTTTTATACAGATTGACTGCAGTGAAAAATGAGAGCTTTGTGTAATCCAATAGAGTAAAATCAAATGCCCCAAATAAATAAATAGTTGCCTTTTTTTATTAGCTTTCCATCACCCCGGATGCATTTGTAAGTTGCATTGTGTCACCTCTCTCTTCACTGGCAATGTTGCCTCTGAAAGCTGTACTGTTGATTTGAGCTCAGCAATCAGGCTTAAATGTACCAATATATATTGTTCTAAAGTGTATATTTTTTCTGTCTCCAAAAGACATAGTGACTACTCCTTTTATGGGAAACCAGTTATTAATCCAGTAAGTCTGCATGAATCAATATCTTTGTGAAATGACACCATGTTCAAGTTATTTTATGTTACATTGATGGTTAGCTAATTTTGGAATGGAGACATTTCTTCGAGAAATAGACATAGCATAATTTAGTGGTGAAAACGTCAATCACTATAGGTTGTATGTCTTTGTCCAGGCAGAAGTGGGCAGATTTATTGAAGGAAATGCAGCTATATATTCCTTGCGGCACTCTGACCTAAAACATCCATTTTGCTTATAATTTTGTTTGGCAAAATGACATCAACGGCAATCACTAACAGAAAGCCAGTGCCAAAAGCCATTGTTTCTGGACTCTGATTCAACAGCCTGACTGCAGGACGATATGGCGACAACTTCAACCAGACACTGACATGATGATGCTTTCTCTGCTGACTAATTTACAGAGGAAAATCTGCATAGGACTAAGCAATCTGCAAGATTTAGTCTGGGAAACACACTGCAGAATCACTGCTTTTTCCTAGCATCTAACATCCCACAGAGAAGGGTGTGGTCCTTGGATTCTCTGAGGTTCTGCCTGAGAGATCTTCTTCCTCAAGGCAGTTCTCTTTCCCCTGTTTTTCCCATGCCACTGGTGCTTTAGGCCAAAGCAACGGGTTTGGGAAGGAGAATAGGGGGCGATCCAATGAACACAGGAGGGGAGGGACAAGGAAACAAGAACGCAGGGAGATGCAGACTTTGTAATAACTGCTGACAGGTTGGACAAAGAAAATTCATAAGCACATCTGGGTTGAATGTCATTTAGATACTAAAGTGGGACAAAGTGTTTTAACTGAATTATGGGCAAAATGGTAACTTGGGAACATATTTCCGTTCCTAAGTGAAACAAGAACCTGGTCACTTAACCATGATAAGGCATTTCTCCGCTAAGCCAATAATCACCATCAAAATTAAGACTAGAATAATAAAGACATTTGTGGTGAATGATTCGACCAGTGGCCCCGATGAGTCAGACCTCCCAGTTCCAGGCCCTCCCACACTGACTCTGGGCTTGGCCACGTCACTTGCTTTGGGTAACAGCTCGTCAGCAAACATGAATCAAACACGAGACTGCGTGTTGGGGCTGCCCTGTTGGACCACTGCTGCTTATGAAATAATAATAATGGATAACATCTAAGTACAACTGTTTTTGAAAGGTTAAAACATTTGACACATGTTATTTACCTTACATAGCCCTCTGAATTATTAATGTTACAATGCCCATTTTCTAGGTGAGAAAACTGAGGTACAAATGTACAAAGAAGTAAGTGACTTGCTCAGCATCATATAACGGATGAGTGCTGAACCAGATGCAAGCAAGGCTGGATGGGGTCTGAGTCCGGGGAACTGCCTGATTCAGAGCAAGGAGTGAACTGTGAATCACCATCCTTACTGCGCTTTCCCTGGCAACTCTCCTGCCCACGCCACCCAAACAAGTGTGAAAACTTAATTGCTCTTAAGCCAGGAAACCTGGGAGTGTTTCACTATTTCTGGACTCTGGTCCTTTCCCCAAGGCTCTCTGTTTCCATGGGGCCTTATTCATAGTGCTCCAAAAGACCACATCAGAACATTGGCCACAAAAAGAAGCTTTAAAGATGAGTAGACATACATGGCTGCTAAAGACACAGAGATAAATATTTGAGAGCTCTGGCCTGAGAGTTCTGAGATGTCTTGGGACACCTAAGATTTTGCAGTTGAGGGTAAAAAAGATTTTCACTTCTGCCTAATAGAACACACTGAAGTGAGATCTGGGGACCTCTTGGCCTTCCTTTCCCCAGAGCAGATAGCTGCTCCTGGACTGTGGTCCCACAGGGATGCTGAGGATTCAGATGCATCATCACATCCTAGACAGGAGTGTTCTCTCTGGCTCATTCTGATCCAAAGGTCCGCTTCACCTCCCTCCCACTTTGTAAAGCTGCTTATGAGCTTTAGGCACTCCAGAAATCAGAAAGGACGATACAGGATGGGGAGACACCAAGAAAGAAGACCAGCCCCAAGACCCTGAGAACACAGGGTGGCCAAGTCAAGGGCAAGTTCAGGTTTTCATCTGCTAATGTTTCCACTCGGCGGTCCTAGAGAAAGATCTCCTGGCACAGGATCGGATCTACAACAGGGCACACGGCACCTCCTGCTGTCTGGAGGAGAAATTTGAGGGGCAGAGCTGCAGTGTGATTTGCTTCACCTTATATCCAGGTGGAGCTAAGAGCAACTGGGGTTGGGGGTGGGGGTGGCAGTCATGGACACATGGCAGAAGGGCTGGCTGAGTGGAAGGCAGAGCAGCCAATGATCTGCCTTCCTACCCTCCAACACGATCTTAACTCCCTTACCACTTTCCTGACAACAAAGTTCTACCAGTACTCTACAGACTGACAGTATCCATCCCCGTAGAGATACTGAATCAAATGTCACCTACTGGAGGCAAAGCCTCTGTTGCTGACATTTAGTGATTACAGTACAGGGAGTTGCAGAGGGAGGAATGGGCTGAGAGAGGGAGCCGGGGTGGGGAGGGGGCGCCTCTTCTCTCCGGTCTAATGTCTCCACCTGCGGGGCAGGAAACCTTCATCTCAACTTGTCCAGGCTTCACAGTTCAAACGCTGAAGCCAGAACAAAGTCAGAAATACAATTCAGCGGCAGGGATCCACTGTCCCAAGAGCTTTCTCCCAAGCCTGAGCATCTATGGGACTCATGACTCTGTTCATGGATGACAGTCATTTTCTGGAGAACGTGGGGAGTGGAAGGACTGCTCCCAACCAGCTCACACAGAAGCTGTCTTCCTTTGCCCCACATGGAGGCATTTAAAGACACCTATCAGTCCAAGGCACCCCTGACCTCCAGCACTTGACTCCTTGGCCCCAGCAGGTGGGATGTTTCAGTTCCAGCAAAAAGTATCTTCCTAGTTTCTCAAAGACACTCACAAAGCCCAGAGGCTAGGGTGACCTGGTATTTCTCAGAATGCCTTGTCCAGCCTCCTTTGCCCCAAGAATGTCCATCTGAAGGGGGAATAGACAAAGTCTTGCAGGCATCTGATCTCAATGCTGCTCAGATGCACTGCCCTCCTTTCATCTCTTTGGGTTTCTTGCATGAAATGTTCCCCATCCCAGGTAGAAAAACCATTTCCCTGCAAAATATAAAATCCATTGCTGAGCACTGCAACGAGAATTAACCTTGATTACCGCAGTAATTTCCTAATCAAAACTGGAGACCTGCTAATCAAGCTGGAATTGCCAGCTGCTTGATTTTTATAGTAACATAACCAAAATTGAGCATTTGGTAAACAAGGGGTGTGGCTGTGGTGGGGAGACTGCAAGAAGGCGAGGCAGGGCCAGGGTCTGCCAGGCTGTAAAGAGGTCGACCTTCATCCATTGACCTGTCGGCAGGTGTGGCAGGGACAGACGGGTGAAAATGCCCAAACCACTTCTGAATGGGACAGGACAGCCCATGGAGACACGCACAAGGGGTGAAGTGGGGGCAAACCAGATTCTTCACATACGTTTTGTCTCAGGTTGTGTGGTGGGTCCCAGAATCCAGTCCTTAGATGAGGACTCTAGTGTGGATATTGATGTAGGAGGTCATCCAAGAAAACACGAGCGGGGAAGCAGGGAAGGGAGGCAGGTCATGCAGGAGGATCTGAGGGCAGGTTGCTGCCGTGGGCAATAGGCAGGCCAGATGAGATGGACAGGGACCCTGTGTAGATGAGACACAAGTTGGTCCGGCCCAACAGGTGAGGGCTGTTCCTGGGAGTGTAGGCTCCCTGGCATTCCAGGATGTCTCACCTGCAGATAAGGTAGAGTCCTGTAGCAGGAGGGCTTGCAATAAGAACACTGCCCGACAGCATCCTTGAGGATGCAGAATTGATGAGGGTGGGGCTCCTGCCAATGTTTACTGCACCATGTGGCTCTTCCCTGACTTTCACCTCCATAAGAGACCTTAGCCTCTCTGAGAAGCACCTTTTGGGAAGAAAGCACCAAGCTCCCTCACATGTCTCTGCTCGTGTAGCACGCTCACTCTGCTGGGGATGTGGGGACAGGGTCAGCTAAGGAGCCTCCCCCGAGCCAAGGGATGTGTGTGTGCTCAGAGCACTTTTCCTTTCTGCCCCAGCAGCACCTGCTATGCTCTGCTCTTCAATTTCTATTTCTATCTTTTCTTGCTAGATGGAAGGCTGGATTGCATCCTTCTCTGCATTCTGCAAGTCTAGAAGAACCCCTGGGACACAGTGCATTCTGAATAAATTCTTGCTGATCAGATTTGAGAAATGAGCCTGGCTAAGAAACTATAGGGGCAACCTCGATGGTTGTAGAAGCCCTTTCTCTTGAGTGATCTACTCCACCCTCAGACAGCCCACCAGACAGGAAAGATGGGCAGGATTATAACACACATCACACACAGGAGAAAACAGAAAACCTGAACTCAGTCTAGGAGCAGCTACTTGGGATGTCCAATCAATGGCCTTGAAATCCTAGGAAGCTGAGCTGAGAACTGGAGGGAGACATTCTGTCTTGGAGCTACAGACGCTGCCTGAAGCCACAGACTGTGTGACTGTGACTCCAGCCTGGGATTTCTGGCTCTGAGGCCCATATCCATCTCTCTTCCCGACGCCAGCTTGGTGAACAGAGTGGCAGGTAAGGGTCTGCACCCCAGAGTTCATCGTGCCATGCTCTGTATCCTAGGTTCTCAGTAAGTATTTAATAGTTAACAGTAGCAATCGAGGAAACTTGTATTTAGCACCTCTCCCTGAAGGCAGCTTTCTGGGTTGCTGTGCAGGAGGCAGGCAACACAGTGGCAACACGGGGGAGGAGGGGTGGCGAGAAAGTCTATCCAGGGGCCCGGGAGAGATGATGACAGGGTGAATGAAGGGAAGAGGCGGTGAGCACAAGCCAGGGCATGAAGGACAGTGAGGATAGGGAACACTGTCTCCACACATCCCCACCCCCAGCCTGTACTCGCCCAGGCCTGCCTCAAGGGGGCTCAGGCTGTCCCAAGTCCTTCGTCTTAGCCTTGAGGAAGGAGATGAAGAAGGTTTTCCACCAGGGAAAGCGTGCGTGAGAGTCATAAATTGGAGCTTCCCCGAGGAGCTGGCCCTGGAGGAGAGTGAAGGGAGAAGTAACCATTAGAGGAGAGGCTTGGCCTGAGGAGTGAGCCTGTGACAACCAGAGGTGATGGGCTGCTGTCTTGAATGTAGCAAAGGTGGCGGAGGAAGACTAGACAAGTCTGACAAAGCCCTTAAAACAGAAGTTGCATTTGAGGGATTTTGGGGTATCCTGTCTGCCTAGAGTATCTTTGGAATCTGGAAAGACCTAGAAGTCAGGGAAGAAACTCCTTTGAGCCCTGTGGGCCACCTACTCTTGAATAAGGAGAGACTCACCATTCAGTGGAGGGCAGGGGAGTCCAGAAAAAATTCCTTCTGCTGCTCACAGTCTGCTCCAAGTGCCAGAGATGGCAGGAGCTTTCCCAGGAGCCTCCCAAAGCCTAGGTGATGTGAGTTCTATTCAGGTATTCTGTTCCATAAACATGACTGCAAACAGTATCCACTAGGGATGCTGTAGACTGCCCTCTGAGTCATCAGTTTCCGATGGAGCTGATAACAATGCAGCTAGTGGACACAAAGCCTTTACTATGCCAAAGCCTTTGACTGTGTGGATCACAAAAAACTGTGGAAAATTCTGAAAGAGATGGGAATACCAGACCACCTGACCTGCCTCTTGAGAAACCTATGTGCAGGTCAGGAAGCAACAGTTAGAATTGGACATGGAACAACAGACTGGTTCCAAATAGGAAGAGTATGTCAAGGCTGTATATTGTCACCCTGCTTATTTAACTTACATGCAGAGTACATCATGAGAAATGCTGGGCTGGAAGAAGCACGAGCTGGAATCAAGATTGCTGGGAGAAATATCAATAACCTCAGATATGCAGATGACATCACCCTTATGACAGAAAGTGAAGAGGAACTAAAAAGCCTCTTGATGAAAGTGAAAGAGGAGTGTGAAAAAGTTGGCTTAAAGCTCAACATTCAGAAAACGAAGATCATGGCATCTGGTCCCATCACTTCATGGGAAATAGATGGGGAAACAGTAGAAACAGTGTCAGACTTTATTTTGGGGGGCTCCAAAGTCA
>SJYW01057322.1:412365-413870 GCA_006410735.1 Raphicerus campestris | reverse complement strand
CAGAGACATTACTTTGCCAAGAAAAGTCCGTCTAGTCAAGGCTATGGTTTTTCCTGTGGTCATGTATGGATGTGAGAGTTGGACTGTGAAGAAGGCTGAGCACCAAAGAATTGATGCTTTTGAACTGTGATGTTGGAGAAGACTCTTGAGAGTCCCATGGACTGCAAGGAGATCCAACCAGTCTATTCTGAAGGAGATCAGTCCTGGGTGTTCTTTGGAAGGAATGATGCTAAAGCTGAAACTCCAGTACTTTGGCCACCTCAGAAGAGCTGACTCATTGAAAAAGACTCTGATGCTGGGAGAGATTGGGGGCAGGAGGAGAAGGGGATGACAGAGGATGAGATGGCTGGATGGCATCACTCTATTGATGTGGGTTTAGGTGAACTCCGGGAGTTGTGATGGACAGGGAGGCCTGGTGTGCTGCGATTCATGGAGTCACAAAGAGTCAGACACGACTGAGCAACTGAACTGAACTGAGTGGACCCAAGAGCTTCCCTGGTGACTCAGTAATAAAGGATCTGGCTACAATTCAAGAGGTGCAGCTTTGATCTCTGGGTCGGGAAGATCCCCTGAAGCAGGATATGGCAACCCACTCCAGTATTCTTGCCTGGAGAATCCCATGGGACAGAGGAGACTGGTGAGCTAGAGCCCACAGGATTGCAAAGAGTCAGACGTAACATGACCGAAGTGACTTCACACACACATCCATGTAGCTTCCAGACACTTCCCTTGCATTCAGGGGACATGTACGGTGCTTGTGTCTGGGAGGTTGTTGTTTTTACTGTCCTTATTCTCTCCATAAATATGATTGGATGCTTCACTCTTACTTAGAGGTGAATGATACATCTTATGTCTGCTTACTCCATACTTACCCATTTCCCTGGTGATGGTCAATCTGATTAATTTCAGATTGTTATTGCTCCACCAAGCTACTGTAAGCATCCTTCCACGTGACTCTTTGGGCAAAGATTCAGTCAAGTGTACACCCAGAGATAGAGAGGCTGGAAGGGCAGAGGGTCTGCACATCTTATTAGTCATCCTAAAGGTGGCCAGTTTGCTCTAAAAGTTCATACAATGCATATTCCTACTCAGTTCCCACATCCTCCCAGCCTTTTATGTTGTCAGATTGAAAAGTTTGGCCAATTTAGACCAGAGGATGCTGTTTTATTTTGCGTATCATGGACGACTGGTGATATTGAGCAGCTCTTGGTTTTGACCACTCGATTTCATCTGAGAAGTCTTAACTTTGACTCATTGAGATGTTTGTGTCTTTACTATCTATTTGTAGTTATTTATGTGGTTGGATGCACACATAGTCTGGATTTGAATGCTTTTAGTTATGTTAGATGCTACAAGTAATGGAGATCTCCCTCCACACACACACCAACTTCTCTTTCTTTCGCCTCCTTTTTTGGGAAAGTCCAGGTACTGCTGAGAAAATATCTTTACCTGTGGCACATTCTGGGGACTTCCTCCTACCTCACCTTCACAAAGCGGAAAGCCCC
>SJYW01057322.1:382365-407365 GCA_006410735.1 Raphicerus campestris | reverse complement strand
TTTCCTTGTCTAAATGGGAAAGTTGCTGTGTCTAAGGGAAATCTGAGGGCATGGATATGTCAAGGTCAGGGACAGCTAGCCAAGAGCTGTCACAGCTGACCCTTGTGATGTCCCTTCCTGCCCTGGCCTCAGACATTCTCTCTTTAGTATCCTCATATTCTGGGATGACTCTCCTGGCCTTGTTCCTTTCCTTCTACCTGCAGGAACCCTGTCCCACCTTCAAATGGTGCCTCCAACCAGGCCATTCAGGACGTCCTCAGAGACTGTTCCCTCTTGATTGCTAGGGGTGGGAGAGGCTTGACCTCAGGGTCATCAGGATCCAATTCCAGCCCCTGTTGGACCTCAGGGAGTCAGAAGAGCAGCTGTCCTTCTATCTAGAGTCGTGGGGCCCCCACCCAGCCCAGGGCTGTGCTGCTCACAAAGGCCTACCTACATAGCTGCAGCCCATGGCCAGCACTCCTGTGGCCACAAGTAACAGGGGCCACTCATTCAGTCTCAAGAAATCAAGCGAGCTCTGTCATTAGGAAGCAGAGACCAGTGGAGGCATCCAGGGCAGGAAGGATGTGTCCCAGAAACTGGGAACACTGCAGCCCCCACCCTGGCATCTCCTCACCCTCTTCGGCTTCCCTCTCTCTCCCTCTGAAGACCAGATTTTGCTGCTTCCTCAGGACTGAAGATAGAAACCCATGAGTTCCAAGTCACTGTTCCCAGCACATTGATTGGAGGAGGCTGGCTCTGAGAGCTGCCCTACACTCACTCCTTTCAAGGGAAAGGTGACTGCACAGCTGGGGCAGATGTCCACTCTGGCTCCACTCTACAAGGTGATGGAGGAAAAGCTGACGTGGTCCTGAGAATCAGTCTTGGCAACTATGGCCAGTTCTCAGATATGGCAGGGGGTGGGGCAGGGAGAGCTGATTCCCTTTTCCCACCCCACAATCTTCAACCATCACCCATCATCCCATCCGACCCTAGGCTGTTCAATCAGATGACTTTCCTCCAATGGGATCAAGCCTGGCCAGGCTTCTACCCTCGCTGGCCCCAGTACCATAATGCTCTGCAGCTGCTTGATGGCTATGTAAGTGATGAAGCTGCTGTTGTTGCTGCTGCTACTGCTAAGTTGCTTCAGTCTTGTCTGACTCTGTGTGACTCCATAGATGGCAGCCCAAGTGATGAGGAAGGCTATGTAATTGGGAATGAAGAGGAGGGGACTGGATTAAAACTTCAGCCTAGGTGTCTATAGAAACCCTCCCGCAAGGGCCAATATCCCCAGCAGGCCTGTCCTGGAGATGCTCGTCAGATTGTGTGTATTCTGAGACTCCTGGAGTGTGTCAGCCATCCATCTAGGTGTTTGGCTCCTCCAGCCTTCCAGGGCTTTGGAAGAGGTGAGAGCAGAGGCTAAGGCTGGTGTGTCCAGAAAGACCCAAGGACTGACCTTTTCTTCTCCCTTCTACACACAGTCTTGTCCTAGACTAGGTTAGCCATAAAAGGCACTCCTATCTAGCAGACAATCTCCAAGCAGGGTGTTCTTGTTCTGGTGTTTTTATCCATCCTTCTCCCTGCCTGCATCCTCAGTTGGCCTCCCTGGGCCTCAGATTCTTCATCTGGAAAATGAACATGGTACGTTTGGGCCCCGGTGGTCATGAGCATCCTGTAAGATGCTTCCAGAAAATAAATCATGATATGAATGCAACACTTCTGGGAGACTCAGGACGATACAGGGCCCTTTGGCTTGTGTGTTAGGAAAGCAGGGTGTTCATTGGTAGGTATGGAGTCAGGCACTTGGGATGCAGGATGGAGGAGATGCTGTGAGTGACCTGGCATCCCTTCTCAGACAGTGAAGGGCCAGGCCTTGGGGCAGGGCAGGGCTGTCTGCCTGTCCTGCTGTGGTTCTGCTAGGTTAACTCCCAGCGGGAGCACACCCTGCCCTGCCCTGCCCTCTCTTTGTCCCCTTAATCTCTCTGTGTTTCCTCACTGACCCTGAGCATGCACTGACTTGTGACCCTCTTGCTGCTCACAGAATGTGAGCATTCACACGGAGAGAGACAAGGCGGTGATGGGCTCTCAGAATCCTCCTGTCAGCAGGATGGGGAGGGCCGGCCCTCTCTCGGGGAGGCCACAGAGCTGCAGCCTGACCTGTGACTCTGAGCTCTTCCTTAGCAAGGATGACACGTGTCCTAGGGAAGTTGGCCAGCAAGTGGTAGAGAGCACAGAAGACTGCACGTTTGTGGAGTGATTCCTTATGGCAACATCTAAAGGCCAGCCTGCCTGCAATGTCCAGGGAAGTCACATATGGTAGGCAAAACGATAGCCCCCAAAGATATTAGGTCTTGTCTCCAGCCATTTGGGCTGGTATGACAAACTATCACATAGTGGGTAATTTATAAAAGCAGACATTTGTTTCTCATGGTTCTGGAAGTTGGGAGTCCAAGATCAATATGCCTGCAGGGTGAGGTTCTGGTGAAGGCCTTCCTCCTGGTTTAGAGCCATCGCCTTGCTGTGTCCACACTGATGGAAGAAGGGAGAGGGTCTCTCCAGATCCTGTTTTATGAGGTACTAACCCTACTCTTGAGGATGGAATCCTCATGACTTAAGTTCCTCCCAAAGGCCCCTCCTCCTAATCCCTTCCCTCTTGAGTGTTAAGACGCAACATATATGGAAGAATGGCATTGAAACATGTATAATATCATATGTGAAACAAATTGCCAGTCCAGGTTTGATGCATGAAACAGGATGCTCGGGGCTGGTGCACTGGGATGACCCAGAGGGTTCGTATGGGGAGGGAGGTGGGAGGGGGGTTCAGAATGGGGAACACGTGTACACCCATGGCAGATTCATGTTGATGTATGGCAAAACCAATACAGTATTGTGAAGTAATTAGCCTCCAATTAAAATACATACATTTATAAAAAAAAAAAAAGACGCAACATATAGATTGGGGGGGGGCACATTTGCAGCCTAGCAGGTCATAATCACTGGAACCATGAATGTCACCCTGTAAGGGTATGATTTGCTAATGTGATTAAGTGAAGGATCTTGAGATGGTGTGATAATCTTGGAGGCCCCAAGTGCAATCACATGGGACATTAGGAGAGGCAGTTCAGTTCAGTCATTCAGTCGTGTCTGACTCTTTCCGACCCCATGGACTGCATCATGCCAGGCTTTCCTGTCCTTCACCAACTCCTGGAGCTTGCTCAAATTCATGTCCATTGAGACAGTGATGCCATCCAACTATCTCATCCTGTGTCNGAGTCTCCCAGAAGTGTTGCATTCATATCATGATTTATTTTCTGGAAGCATCTTACAGGATGCTCATGACCACCGGGGCCCAAACGTACCATGTTCATTTTCCAGATGAAGAATCTGAGGCCCAGGGAGGCCAACTGAGGATGCAGGCAGGGAGAAGGATGGATAAAAACACCAGAACAAGAACACCCTGCTTGGAGATTGTCTGCTAGATAGGAGTGCCTTTTATGGCTAACCTAGTCTAGGACAAGACTGTGTGTAGAAGGGAGAAGAAAAGGTCAGTCCTTGGGTCTTTCTGGACACACCAGCCTTAGCCTCTGCTCTCACCTCTTCCAAAGCCCTGGAAGGCTGGAGGAGCCAAACACCTAGATGGATGGCTGACACACTCCAGGAGTCTCAGAATACACACAATCTGACGAGCATCTCCAGGACAGGCCTGCTGGGGATATTGGCCCTTGCGGGAGGGTTTCTATAGACACCTAGGCTGAAGTTTTAATCCAGTCCCCTCCTCTTCATTCCCAATTACATAGCCTTCCTCATCACTTGGGCTGCCATCTATGGAGTCACACAGAGTCAGACAAGACTGAAGCAACTTAGCAGTAGCAGCAGCAACAACAGCAGCTTCATCACTTACATAGCCATCAAGCAGCTGCAGAGCATTATGGTACTGGGGCCAGCGAGGGTAGAAGCCTGGCCAGGCTTGATCCCATTGGAGGAAAGTCATCTGATTGAACAGCCTAGGGTCGGATGGGATGATGGGTGATGGTTGAAGATTGTGGGGTGGGAAAAGGGAATCAGCTCTCCCTGCCCCACCCCCTGCCATATCTGAGAACTGGCCATAGTTGCCAAGACTGATTCTCAGGACCACGTCAGCTTTTCCTCCATCACCTTGTAGAGTGGAGCCAGAGTGGACATCTGCCCCAGCTGTGCAGTCACCTTTCCCTTGAAAGGAGTGAGTGTAGGGCAGCTCTCAGAGCCAGCCTCCTCCCATCAATGTGCTGGGAACAGTGACTTGGAACTCATGGGTTTCTATCTTCAGTCCTGAGGAAGCAGCAAAATCTGGTCTTCAGAGGGAGAGAGAGGGAAGCCGAAGAGGGTGAGGAGATGCCAGGGTGGGGGCTGCAGTGTTCCCAGTTTCTGGGACACATCCTTCCTGCCCTGGATGCCTCCACTGGTCTCTGCTTCCTAATGACAGAGCTCGCTTGATTTCTTGAGACTGAATGAGTGGCCCCTGTTACTTGTGGCCACAGGAGTGCTGGCCATGGGCTGCAGCTATGTAGGTAGGCCTTTGTGAGCAGCACAGCCCTGGGCTGGGTGGGGGCCCCACGACTCTAGATAGAAGGACAGCTGCTCTTCTGACTCCCTGAGGTCCAACAGGGGCTGGAATTGGATCCTGATGACCCTGAGGTCAAGCCTCTCCCACCCCTAGCAATCAAGAGGGAACAGTCTCTGAGGACGTCCTGAATGGCCTGGTTGGAGGCACCATTTGAAGGTGGGACAGGGTTCCTGCAGGTAGAAGGAAAGGAACAAGGCCAGGAGAGTCATCCCAGAATATGAGGATACTAAAGAGAGAATGTCTGAGGCCAGGGCAGGAAGGGACATCACAAGGGTCAGCTGTGACAGCTCTTGGCTAGCTGTCCCTGACCTTGACATATCCATGCCCTCAGATTTCCCTTAGACACAGCAACTTTCCCATTTAGACAAGGAAACTGAGGATCAGAAAGCATGTTGGCTTCCTAGGGTTTCCTGTGGTCATAACAATGGGTACAAACTGGCCAATTTAAAACCACGGAAATTTATTCTCCCCAAATTCTGGAGGTCCCAAGCCTGAAGTCAAGGTGTCCTGTAATCAGGCATGTGCTCCCCTGCAAAGCTTCTTGGGGACAGTCTGCTCCTTGCCTCTTCTGGTGACCCCAGGCATCCCTTGGCTTGTGGCAGTAGCACACCCGTCTGCCTCTGTTTTCACATCGCCCTTGCCTCTTTTCTTGTGTCTCCTCTTCCACGTCATATTAGGATACTTGTCATTGGATTTAGGGCCCATCCAGGCAATCCACAGTGACCTCATCCTGAGATTCTTAATTACATCTGCAAAGACCCTTTTTCCAGACAAGGACTCACTCACAGGCTCTGAGGGTTAGGATGTGGACACATCACGTCGAGGACCACCGTTGGACTCCTGGCTGATTCCTCAGTGTCACAANTACAATCAGATGACTTTCCTCCAATGGGATCAAGCCTGGCCAGGCTTCTACCCTCGCTGGCCCCAGTACCACGATGCTCTGCAACTACTTGATGGCTGTGTAAGTGATGAAGCTGCTGTTGCTGCTGCTACTGCTAAGTTGCTTCAGTCTTGTCTGACTCTGTGTGACCCCATAGATGGCAGTCCAAGTGATGAGGAAGGCTATGTAATTGGGAATGAAGAGGAGGGGACTGGATTAAAACTTCAGCCTAGGTGTCTATAGAAACCCTCCCACAAGGGCCAATATCCCCAGCAGGCCTGTCCTGGAGATGCTCGTCAGATTGTGTGTATTCTGAGACTCCTGGAGTGTGTCAGCCATCCATCTAGGTGTTTGGCTCCTCCAGCCCTCCAGGGCTTTGGAAAAGGTGAGAGCAGAGGCTAAGGCTGGTGTGTCCAGAAAGACTCGAGGACTGACCTTTTCTTCTCCCTTCTACACACAGTCTTGTCCTAGACTAGGTTAGCCATAAAAGGCACTCCTATCTAGCAGACAATCTCCAAGCAGGGTGTTCTTGTTCTGGTGTTTTTATCCATCCTTCTCCCTGCCTGCATCCTCAGTTGGCCTCCCTGGGCCTCAGATTCTTCATCTGGAAAATGAACATGGTACGGTTGGGCCCCGGTGGTCATGAGCATCCTGTAAGATGCTTCCAGAAAATAAATCATGATATGAATGCAACACTTCTGGGAGACTCAGGACGATACAGGGCCCTTTGGCTTGTGTGTTAGGAAAGCAGGGTGTTCATTGGTAGGTATGGAGTCAGGCACTTGGGATGCAGGATGGAGGAGATGCTGTGAGTGACCTGGCATCCCTTCTCAGACAGTGAAGGGCCAGGCCTTGGGGCAGGGCAGGGCTGTCTGCCTGTCCTGCTGTGGTTCTGCTAGGTTAACTCCCAGCGGGAGCACACCCTGCCCTGCCCTCTCTTTGTCCCCTTAATCTCTCTGTGTTTCCTCACTGACCCTGAGCATGCACTGACTTGTGACCCTCTTGCTGCTCACAGAATGCGAGCATTCACACGGAGAGAGACAAGGCGGTGATGGGCTCTCAGAATCCTCCTGTCAGCAGGATGGGGAGGGCCGGCCCTCTCTCGGGGAGGCCACAGAGCTGCAGCCTGACCTGTGACTCTGAGCTCTTCCTTAGCAAGGATGACACGTGTCCTAGGGAAGTTGGCCAGCAAGTGGTAGAGAGCACAGAAGACTGCACGTTTGTGGAGTGATTCCTTATGGCAACATCTAAAGGCCAGCCTGCCTGCAATGTCCAGGGAAGTCACATATGGTAGGCAAAACGATAGCCCCCAAAGATATTAGGTCTTGTCTCCAGCCATTTGGGCTGGTATGACAAACTATCACATAGTGGGTAATTTATAAAAGCAGACATTTGTTTCTCATGGTTCTGGAAGTTGGGAGTCCAAGATCAATATGCCTGCAGGGTGAGGTTCTGGTGAAGGCCTTCCTCCTGGTTTAGAGCCATCGCCTTGCTGTGTCCACACTGATGGAAGAAGGGAGAGGGTCTCTCCAGATCCTGTTTTATGAGGTACTAACCCTACTCTTGAGGATGGAATCCTCATGACTTAAGTTCCTCCCAAAGGCCCCTCCTCCTAATCCCTTCCCTCTTGAGTGTTAAGACGCAACATATATGGAAGAATGGCATTGAAACATGTATAATATCATATGTGAAACAAATTGCCAGTCCAGGTTTGATGCATGAAACAGGATGCTCGGGGCTGGTGCACTGGGATGACCCAGAGGGTTCGTATGGGGAGGGAGGTGGGAGGGGGGTTCAGAATGGGGAACACGTGTACACCCATGGCAGATTCATGTTGATGTATGGCAAAACCAATACAGTATTGTGAAGTAATTAGCCTCCAATTAAAATACATACATTTATANTCAGATTCTGTAACTCTGGGAAAGGCTAAGGAAGCTGCTAAAAGGGTCTGGTTCTAACGACACCTACGGGGAGACACTGACAAAAACCGCCTGAAGTAGTAATGATGAAGCTTTTCAGCTTTCCTCGGATCTGCAAGTGAACTTGAAAGTGTGCACTCTGCTTAAGCATAGGCATGATTTTTAAAATGCAGGAGAAATAAACAACAATAAATAATTTGGCTCCATTTGGGGAGGAGCCCGGCTGGACATCAGTCAGGATCTATTTGCTTGTGCGGATGCTCCAGGGCAAAAGCCATCACACGAAAATGCAGCACAGAGAAAATTGCAGGAGGCTCTGAGTGAACACACAGAGACGTTTTGGTGTAAACATGTCCTTTTTGAGGGTTGGAGATTATTTCTGAAAATTCTGGATTTGCAGCACTTGCTTTGGTAGAAGCAGCTGTCACCGAAGAAGCCAAACGTGGAGCCAACAAAGACTGTCCTCTGAGCTGAGTGTCCTTGTCCTTGAGATGAGGCTTGGGCCCCGCTGGCAGCTTAGCACCGCACGGTTCTGACCACATTTTCTATGAAGAGGACCACCCTCACACTGCCTTTCCTTCTAGGAGAGTTAAACGTCTGCCCTGTGTTCCCCACAACATGCATTTAAAAGCTGCTGTGGTGAATGGCAGAGATGGTGAAGGAAGCAAGGAAGAAGCTGGAACTGGGAGCTAGGGGGTTGTTGAAGACACAGGAAGGCTTCCTCCCTAGGCTAGTTCTCAGCATCCTGTGTGTTCAGTGAGGCAAATGGACTCCATCAATAGGGGTACTTAGTCATAGAAGTGGTTGAGAAGCTTTGATGTGGCATATGGATGACTCATGAAATAGCAGTAGGCATCACAAGGAGATATCTGCCCATGTTTTATTTACCTTTATTTTAAATCATTCTGATTACAACAAAGACTCATTTTGGTGTCAGGACACCTTAAATATCTTTCTCACATTTTGCTCATTGCTTTCAGCTAAAAAGGAATGGACCTGAGGCTCCGAGCTCTGGGCAAGCAGAACCATCAGGCTAGCTTTTAGTGATGATGTCTCGTTTTCATTTTATTCAAGACAAGTGATTGTGGTCTGACATCTACTATAATGGTGTAAAAGTTCCTTTTAAGTAAATGTGTGTGAGGACAAAAAAAATGAGAGAAGTGGGGCAGATGCATTAGTTAAATATCAATATAAGTGCAAATATTTGGTGTGTGGGGGGCTATCAAGTGCCCGATATCTGCAGACACCTGTCCCTCCCTATGAGAACCCTTCCAGCACATCCTTCTTTTTGTCTCATAAGAACTAATCCTTGTCTACATTTTGCCCCCAGTTTCCATTCAGAGGCTAGATTGGCAATGACCATGGGCTGCATAGCAGAATCATTGCCTTTCTTTTCCTGCTGAAACCCCCAGAAAATATCCTTTCTCTCTTNTCAAATGCCCGATATCTGCAGACACCTGTCCCTCCCTATAAGAACCCTTCCAGCACATCCTTCTTTTTGTCTCATAAGAACTAATCCTTGTCTACATTTTGCCCCCTGTTTTCATTCAGAGGCTAGATCGGCAATGACCATGGGCTGCATAGCAGAATCATTGCCTTTCTTTTCCTGCTGAAACCCCCAGAAAATATCCTTTCTCTCTTATTTATGCCAGTGACGTTTGCACCATCTTGGATTCCCTTGACACTCATATTTCCATCAAAAGACACATATTTGGGTGTGTGTACTACATCAGAACCCAGCAAAATTTTCCTCCTGCCTGTTTACATTAAAAATAACTCATTACGATTCAAATTACTTTCAAATTATGCTCATCTGGATTTCTGTGCTTTATAAAGACTCCCATGCCTATCTCTTTGTGAAGTTATAAGTTAAAATATTTTTATTATGATAGAAACCACTTAAAGACTCCACAGACATTTGCTAAACTGCGGATAAGACGGCTTCGTACTGCATAAGCCCTCTCTTCCAGCCCAGATGAGAGGAAGGAAAAGTGAGGACTAGAGGTCTGGGGATTGATGCTGCTCCAAGAGTGAACAGGAGGCTTTGTGTATCTGCTCTGGTGGTGCCTGAGTGATAGCTCTGCAATCTGGGTTAATTTCACCCATTACTGGCAGTATGGAGGGTACTAGCCCTGGTGCCCTCACTAAGAATGTTGGCATTCTCCAACCTCCATCTGAAAATTAAAAATAAAGGAAAATGTATTTTAGCTGCTATAGGAGGTAACTTTCTGCCCTCCAAGTTTCCAGCAAGGAAATGGGTTTGTTTCAAAGGTAGTGAGTCTGAAGACACCACAGGAAGGGTCTCATCGGAAGCTGGATGGCCACCTCCTATTGTGGAAATTCATGCACAACTTCCAGCCCTGGGACCATGTGCTTCATCGCTCAGTTTGACGAGTGTTTAGTGGCGGGTAAAAGACATCAATCAGCTCACATGGAATGAGATGCAATGCATTGGAGACAGGAAGATGGCAAGGCCAGGCACAGCTGGGCCCAGGTGTTTAGATGGCACCGTCAGGACACCCCTGTCTCTCACCATCTCCTTTCTAACTCTTCTAAGGTTTCATTCCCTAGAAAGTGGCCAAGAGGTCTCCAGCTCCCCCAGGCTGACTTTCTACCAGTCAAACAGTCTGAGCAAGAGAATGAATCTTTCCCAATTGATCCCAAAAAAGTCTTGAGGTTTTTCCTAAGAAAATACTCAGAGATGCTCATAAAAATCTATATATAAGAGCATTCATTCGCATCTACTTTTGTTGGAAAATACGTGAAACACCTTAAGTGTCCAGAGATGGAAGACTGGTTAAATAAGTAGCATTCTGAATAATGGAATACTATGCAACCAGTAAAAATGATTCAAACTATACAAATTAACTTTTTTTACAAAACAGAAACAGACTCGAAAATCTTGAAATCAAACTAATTGTTACCAAATGTAGCAGCAAGTGGCAAATTAGGAGATTAGGAGTAACATATACACACTGCTATATATAAAATAGATAACTAACTTGGACCTACTATATACCATAGGGAATTGTACTCAATATTCTATAGTAACCTAAATGGGGAAAGGATACGAAAAAGAACAGAGATGTGTGTGTGTGTGTGTGTGTGTGTGTGTTTGATTCACTTTGATATAAACCTGAAACTAACACACTTTTGTTTAAATCAACTATATTCCAACAAAAACTATTTTGAAAATAAATAAAAGTAGCNTGGGGAAAGGATATGAAAAAGAACAGAGATGTGTGTGTGTGTGTGTGTGTGTGTTTGATTCACTTTGATATAAACCTGAAACTAACACACTTTTGTTTAACTCAACTATACTCCAACAAAAACTATTTTGAAAATAAATAAAAGTAGCCTGGAATAAAAGAAATAAATAGTGGTATATCCAAATAGTGGAATACTATGCAACAAGTACAAGTGTGCTTNTGTGTGTGTGTGTGTGTGTTTGATTCACTTTGATATAAACCTGAAACTAACACACTTTTGTTTAAATCAACTATATTCCAACAAAAACTATTTTGAAAATAAATAAAAGTAGCCTGGAATGAAAGAAATAAATAGTGGTATATCCAAATTGTGGAATACTATGCAACAAGTACAAGTGTGCTTTCAGAGAGTAATAATGATGATAATAAGATATTCTTGATGTATAGGTAAGCAAGATATGAAAATGGATACATAATAAGGTTGTGGTTTTGTTCCACAATATTTATTCATAAAAAAACTAGATGCAGGGAATCTCCTGGTGGTCCACTGGTTAGGACTCAGTGATTTCACTGTTGGATCCCCAGGTTCAAATTCTGGTCAGGGAACTAAGCTCCTGTAAAGCTGTGCAGCGTGGCCAAATTGGAAAGAAAAAAAAAAAAAAAAACCTAGATGCAAATGCACTGGTATATTTCTCAGAGTGAAGGGATTGCAATTATATTATTTAAAACTTTTTCTAAGTTACCTGTTGTGAATATATATTACTTTATTCAGTTAGAAAAAGGTAAACAAATACTATTTAGAAACCTAGATAGGTATACTAGTGGTAAGAACCTGCCTGCCAGTGCAGGAGACATAAGAGACGTGGGCTCACAGAACTGAAAGAGACACGTGGACCCCAATGTCCATCACAGCACTGTTTATAATAGCCAGGACATGAAAGCAACCTAGATGTCCATCAGCAGACGAATGGATAAGAAAGCTGTGGTACNTTAAAACTTTTCCTAAGTTATCTGTTATGAATATATATTACTTTATTCAGTTAGAAAAAGGTAAACAAATACTATTTAGAAATCTAGATAGGTATACTAGTGGTAAGAACCTGCCTGCCAGTGCAAGAGACATAAGAGACGTGGGCTCACAGAACTGAAAGAGACACGTGGACCCCAATGTCCATCGCAGCACTGTTTATAATAGCCAGGACATGGAAGCAACCTAGATGTCCATCAGCAGACAAATGGATAAGAAAGCTGTGGTACATACACACAATGGAATATTACTCAGCCATCAAAAAGAATACATTTGTATCAGTTCAAATGAGGTGGATGAAACTGGAGCCTATTATACGGACTGAAGTAACCAGAGACAAAAAATCAATATAATATACTAATGCACATATATGGAATTTAGAAAGCTGGTAACAATAACCCTGTATGTGAGACAGCAAAAGAGATGCAGATGTATGGAACAGTCTTTTGGACTCTGTGGGAGAGGGTGAGGGTGGGATGGTTTGGGAGAATGGCATTGAAACATGTAAATTATCACATGTAAAACGAATCGCCAGTCCAGGTTCGATGCATGATATATGATGCTCAGGGCTGTTGCAATGGGATGACTCAGAGGGATGGAATGGGGAGGGGGAAGGGAGGGGGATTCAGGATGGGGGACACATGTACACTCATGGCGGATTTATGTCAATGTATGGCAAATCCAATACAATATTGTAAAATAAATAAATAAATCTTAAAGAGAGAGAGAGAGAGAGAGAGAGAGAGACGTGGGTTCAGTCCCTGGGTCAGGAAGATCCCCTAGAGGAGGAAATGACAACCCACTCCAGTATTCTTCTCTAGAAAATTTTATAGACAGAGGAGCCTGGCAGACTACAGTCCAGAGTGGGACACGGAGTCCAACAGGAGTGAATCGACTTAGCATGCATGCACACACATGCAGATAGTTATACAATGACTGACAGGAGAACCCTCGATTTGGGGCACCTGAAAGACCCAAAGAAACTGCTCATCTTCTGATCTTAACTGGATTGATTCTTATAGAATAAGTCATCCCCTGTGGAGGAGGCAGCATGCTGCTTGCTTGTCTGATGACACGCCCAGTGGAATTGGAGCAATGGGTCAGCCAGGAACAAGCAGATGAACTCTGGCCCAGCCCCCGGCCTTCCAGCCACTAGCTCTCAACTCAGCCTTGCAGACTTACTCACACCCAGGGGACAGCACAAGAAGGCATGGTCAGAGGCCCCTGAAATGTGATCATTCCAAATATTTAATGAGATTCTCTCTCTCTCTCTCATATACACATACAGTCGTGTCGCACACACACACACACACACGCTATATTGTTAAACCAGACTATATGTTTGATATAGTTTTATGTCACAGACAATTCACAATCTCACAGGTCTCCTGGATGTGTGTTCAACATCTGGACTTCCTAGTAAAAGCTGGATCACCTCTCTGGCAAGCATTATGCACATCAGTGGCCCGTGGAGCCCTCGAGGCGATGGGCACACTGCAGAGTGAGCTTTAGCACTAATGCCCCAACTACAGCCGGAACGCCGCAGCCAGGAGCAAGCCCCTTGGTTGCCAGTTGCCAGCCTGAGGTTACTAGTACTGTCCCCTGCCCTCTGTTTCCAAGAGCTTGACAATTCTGAGACCCACTCCAGCACCATACCTTTCCAAACCAGGCCTCCAGGGCCCGGAATCGTTGACCTTTCACGGCTGTAGGTGTTCCAGATAGTTCCTGATCCATCCTCCCCTTTAATGAGGTCACCTGAGAATGGGTTCTCGGGAAATGTGAGGAGCAGCGAGGCCAAGACTTGGTAGGAAAGGCAAGAGAGACAACTGCAAATGAGAAATAAGGGACAGATGCATTCACTTATTCACTGAAAGCCTGATATAAATATACTAGCTGCTCTGAACACAGGGCTGTGCTACGGACACAGGTCTTCATTACAAGCCACAGAGGGTGACATGGAGATAACTGTGAGCTCATACGAGGACACCTCATAGGAGGGTGCAGCCTGTTCAGAACAGTAGCGCATGCTATTTAAAAACAAACCAAAACAAAACATACACCCCATGAATGAAGACTTACAGCAGAGTGGTCTGGCCCAGTTTGGGGGCAGGGAAGAGCCATTCAAGCTGAGACCTAAAAAAAGGATGGGCAGGAGCTAACTCAGGAAAGACAGAGGGCCCCAGAAGGAGAGAGAACAAACACCCCGGAAGAAGGGAGAAGAGGTCCTGAGTCTTTGGGACCCAGCACACACAGGGACTTTAAGTCTGGTAGGGATAATTCTGATTTTTCTCCAGGAACAGTAAGAAGTGGTGTTTTAACCACATCTGAGCAGCTCAGTGGTAAAGAATCTGCCTGCCAGTGCAGGAGATGCAGGAGACATGGGTTCAATCCCTGGGTCGGGCAGATCTCCTGGAGGAAGAAATGGCAACCCACTCCAGTATTCTTGCTTGAAAACTCCCACGGACAGAGGAGACTGGCGGGCTATAGTCCACTGGGTCGCATAGAGTTGAACATGACTGATCACACGTGCACACGCAGGACTTCCTGGGTGGCCCAACCACAAGCCCAAACCTTCACTCCTAAGCAGGCCAGTTGAGTAGCATCAGTTCTGCGTGGGTGTGTTAAGAGAACACCGGCCTGAGAGAACTGGGGCTCCACGGGCGGGAGGTCATCAGGCCACAGCCACGGACATAGTGGGAGGAACTGGCAGCATTTAGATGGAGAGACTGGTCTCTGCCTTGTGCAGTTCAAGCCTTTCATGCAGACAGAGGATGAGCAGAGTGAGTCTGGAGATACTCCTGAGAACTCTGATCCACAGCTTCCCAACCAAGGAAGCAAACTGTGAGCTGCGGAAGAAGAATCCGGCCACGGTAAGCACCGCCCACGGGAGCTGGACTCAGGAGGCCACACCGTCGAGGCCTTGACTGTACCCAGAGCTGGACACGTTGAGGAAGCTATGGAGGGGCCTCTGCACGAGGACCCTGTGGTTCCCCCAGAGGTGCTCAGAGTCCTCAAGAAGAACTTAATCCAGTCCCCATCTTCATACCATTCCTCCCTCTCTGCCTTGGGCCAAGAGGAGTGTCTGTGATGACTCGCTGTTGCAATGGTGATAAAAACCAGGCCAAAAAAATAAAAAAAAGCATCTAAGTGGATTGGGCATGAGTCAGTGAGAAGTCTAAGTATGGTCTAGCCAGGGACATAAACTCTGGCCGGACATGGGGCAAACACATGCCCACTGGCAGCCCTAACATCACACCACCCTCTCAGCAACTGGCCAGAAAAGCAGCTTCTCAGCCCTGGAATTACAGGCACAAGTTCTGCCTTAAACTCTCAGTTGCCCAGACTGGGCCACGGAACCGTCCAACACTAGCCTCAGGGGACCAGCTGGAGGCAACTCATTGCCTCAGCCTTGGACCACAAGATTTCCCTGGAACTGGGGCCTGTCTCGGGGAAGGGGGCAGCATTTTCTAATCACGCCCAAACCGCATGGACTGCTGTCAGTGGAAGAAGGAGGGAAAAGAGCTGGGCCACCAAACCTTCCAGTTGTCTTCCCCAATATGGAAGGACATCCACTCATGGGCTCCTGGGTCCCACCCCACTTCCTCCAGCCTCTGCTTCAGCTCCAGACAGCCTCCCACAGGAAGCGCTGGTGGACACTCAGAGGGGAGCACATCATCCCATTTACACACTTTATATCATGCTTAAACCCACCTGTGACAGCAAGTAACCTAAATGTCCATCGACAGATGAATGGATAAGGAAGATATGGTACATATATACAATGGAATATTACGTAGTCATAAAAAGGGAACAAAACTGGGTCGTTTGTAGTGATGTGGATGAGCCCAGAATCTGTCATACAGAGTGCAGTAAGTCAGAAAGAGGAAAACAAGTATCATATATTAACACATACATACGGAATCTAGAAAATGGTACTGATGAACCTGTTTGCAGGGCAGGAATAGAGACACAGATATAGAGAGCAGACTTGTGCACACAACAGGGGAAGGAAAGGGTGGGATGAATCAAGAGGGTAGCACTGACATATATCCACTGCTGCGGCTAAGTCGCTTCAGTCGTGTCCGATTCTGTACGACCCCATAGACGGCGGCCCACCAGGCTCCACCGTCCCTGGGATTCTCCAGGCAAGAACACTGGAGTGGGCTGCCATTTCCTTCTCCAATGCATGAAAGTGAAGTCACTCAGTCGTGTCGACTCTTAGCGACCCCATGGACTGCAGCCCACCAGGCTCCTCCGTCCACGGGATTTTCCAGGCAAGAGTACTGGAGTGGAGTGCCATTGCCTTCTCCCCTATGTGTGAAACAGTAGCCAGTGGGAACCTGCTGTATCGCACAGGCACTCAGTGCTCTGTGACCACCCAGAGGGGTAGGATGATGGGGTGGAGGCTCAAGAGGGAAGGGATATATATACATTACATGTGTAACTCCAGCTGATTCACGTTGTTGTATAACAGATGCTAACACAACATTGTAAAGCAATTGTACTCCAATGAAAAACAATGAAAAATTGATTAAAGAAAAGAAAAACCCGCCTGTGAAGTTAAGGTTGAAGTCTTCATTCTCCATGCTCATGTTTGCTGTTAAAAGAGCCCCCTCCCATGCCCAGCCCAGTTTTGCTGCTCTGAGAAAGAATACCTTCCTTTTGACTTCAATTATGCTTCCAGACTCATCAGCACCAACCACAGAGGTTCTGTCCTGAGTAAGAAGGAATCTGAGTTTGGGGTTTTCTCTGTACTTTTCCTCCTGATTCTCCAAGACATTTTTCACAAAACATAGTATTTTTCTCTTTGGGGCCAAAAAAAAAAAAAAAAGAGATTATATTTCTGCCTTTTCTCCCTTCTTATAGAAATATTTATGATCTCTCTACTAAATAATGTATTTGAGGATGACTGTACATAGTGTATAGGCATAAAATAAGATGCAAGATCTTAAATTATGTAGACATAATTAGACTGCAAGTCCTCTTCCACAGCCCCACGTCGAGGTGTCTACACTGAAGGTATTTGTTTCCTCCTCAGGTCAATCAATATAGGTACCACTGTCCCGACGTTTCAAATTCATTATTGTGGAGTGTTTGGATTTTTTAAAAGCTTTTCTCTCATGCATGCACACAGAAAGTTAACGGTTTTCCTTCATTTCTGAATGTGTAAGACGTTCATGGACTTTAGAGGCAGCAGGCACGTGTGTGCAGAGCTTCCCCTTCTCACCATGGCTCCTCTGGGTGAGGCACCAGACTGGGGAGCCAGTAAGGCCGCTGGTCAGCGAGGGTGACCTGGAGAGGGGGCAGCAGCTCTGACATGCTCTGAGCAAACCTTCAGGACTTCCTTTCCACTGGTACTCCTCTTCCAGGAAGGCGAGCTGCCTCCTGCCCCTGACGGCCCACTCTGCCTCCAGCCCCGAGAAAGCCTGGCCAGTTAGCGCCATATGACTAATTCAGATTCATTGTCATGGATCAAATCGCAACAGCATATTTCCAGTTGCCAGTCTCCGTTTTCCAATTGTCCCTCTGTTATCCATCTAAGTAAACATTTGTTCTGCTTATCATTTCTGAGCAAAGACATGAATCACTCGCCCAGAAGAAACCGCAGCAGCAGCTGTTGCCCATTAGGAATCGACATTTGGGAACTGGGCCCACTAAACGCAACTGCACGCTCGGGTCTGCTTTTGGTTTGTCCCCATCCTAGAAAAGGAAGCCCAGGGCACTCTGAAGGACTAGAGGCCAGGTCAACCTACCTTTTGTGGTGGGACCTTGGAGCAACCGGGCNTTCAACTAGCGACTGGTTAAGCCCCTGTGATGCATGGTCACCATGGACCACTCCACAGCGAGACAAAGGCGCAGACCATGGATATGATATATACATAATCTGGGTGATCTCAAGAGACTGATGTGGAGTGAAAAAGCTAATCCTCAGAGGTTACATGCTGTGTGTCTCCATTCATGTCATAGTCTCGAAATGACAAAATTAGGGAAACGGGAAACAAGCAGTGGGTGTGGTCAAAGAAGAAAGTGGGCGTGGGTGTAGAGGGAAGTGGGTGTGGCCATAAAAGGTCCAAATGAGGGACCCCAATGGTCAGGAAACCTGGAACCCCTTCTGTAGCTTGACTGAATCAACCAGACACCCTAGTTTCGAGATCATACCAGAGTCTGAATTGGATAAAGGATACCTGGGACCTTGTTGAATTATTTCTTACAAATTGAAGGAGAATCTGCAAGGGCCTCAGGAAAGAGTTCAGAGAAAGGGTGCTAGGAAGGCTTCAAGGAGGAGGTGGCACTTCTGGGAGGATCTTCAAGGCAGGGCCCCATGTCACTAGTAAAGGCGAGACTTAAGGTACAGCCTGGAGGGGTGCAGGGGGAGGGGGCGTGCCCTCTCTCGTCAAAGGTGAACTCTGCCCTCCTCTTTCCTATAATTTTCTCAGCAGAGAAGCAGCGCGATGGATACGTCCAAAAGCAGAAATTCACTTTATAGAGAAGCATTATGAGTCAGAAAAAGACATGGATGCCCTTCCTCATGGACCCCCTGCTCCTCCAGTGGCTGCCCCAATGGTGCCCCGGCCTGGGGGCTGCACAGAGCTTCCTTCCAGTGCATACCTGGCCACCAGCCTCTTCCTTGCACGTACACAGCACAGGAGATGGCCAGGTTCCAGCTAAGGTCCAGAAGACAGAGGAGAGCTGCTGGGTCAGGGGCCTGGGTCAGTCTAGCCTGGCCAGGACTGCAGTGAGGAGGTCATTGACCTTCACTTGCCTCACAGAAAACAGGCAATTTAATTCCCATCCTGGTTTCCACAAAATATTGCTCCACGGCTGGGCCCAGGGACCAGCTCAGCCCCCAGCAGGCCCTCACCCAGCCCTTCCACAACAGTGAATCAGCCATTAGCACTATTTATGGTTGTTTAACTGCACACACACCCCTTTTCTTCCCAGACACCAAAACGGTGCCATTTACAGCTGAAGCCTTCAAAGCAGCTTCTGCCAAAGCTCCTTGTGCCTGCTGCTGCTGCTCACCTTGTAGCCCCTGACCTCTGCGTCCCCCGCCGGGGGGCCCGTGCCCTTGTTGATGGGGCTCTAGTCCAGTCCCACCCCTGCTCTCGGGTGTGGGCAGGACACAGGAAGACTATTTCTCAGTTGCCTGTGCAGACACTTCACACACATGCACACACACACATGCCCTAACCCTAACAGTCACACGCACCCCAGGCTCTTCTCAGGTCTCACATTTGGGAAGAAGACTTAACCAGACAACCTGATTCACCCTGCTCCTCTCTCTCATCCCATGTCACCATGTTATTAAGGTAGCAGGCACATAACCGGGGTCACTCAGGACACCAGACTGCTCTCCCTGTCCTGCTCTTCAGCTTGTTATCCTCTCCCTGAACTGAGCGAAGGAGAGCAGGCACACACAGCCTGCTCCTCCTCCTGCCCACTGCTGACCGGCCAGGGCTGAGGCCTGAGTGAAGCCACGGAAGCCGATGACAACGCGGCCAGGGTCTGGGTGGCACCTTGGCACGAGGACTCTGACCAGAGATGCTTCACACAGCCTCACCCACGCACATCTTTTCCTTACAAGGGGGACCATGAACTCTGAAACTACAGACAATGCTATTTCATTAAAGCATAGCATGAGACNAGTGGGGGCCTATTTTTAAAGGAAGCTAAAGCCTATTTTTGAGGGCTTTACCCTCATGACCTAATCATATCTCAAAGGCCCTACTTCTTAATACTATCACTTTGAAAGTTATATTTTCAACATATGAACATCAGATTGAAGCAAGTGGTCTGAATTTGAGTCCCCCAGAATCTGACCTTGAGCCAAGAATTCAAGGGCAAGTTGTTGATTGGGCAAGGAGATATTAGGTGGGGGTGAGGAGAGACAGAAAGAGTGCTATCCAGCTGGTTACCACAGTGGGTCACTTTGAAAAATGGTGCAAACACACACTTCAAAACAACCCTGGTTAAAGGGAGAGAAAGCTGGAGTGTTTTATCTCCTACCTACTGGGCATTGTCCAGGACTGTTGTGTGGGGTGGGGTGGTGGGAAGGCAAGGCTGGGGAGTAGAGGAGGCAGTCACATTCCCAGACCCCTGTAGTCTGGAAAGATGGCTGGACGTCAAGCTGGCTTGCACAGACAGATATGGTGAGGGGAGTGGGATGTGGGCATCAACAGTGTTCACCACAAGGTCCTGGAACCCTCAGGAAAGGGGAATAAAGCAGACTGAGAAATAGAGAAAAGCTTTGGGTCAGACCCTCTGAAGGAAGGCACTCTCAGAGGTTGGGCAGGTCTCCTGACTTGGGTAGAAACTTTTAAATAAGGAGGCTGAGAATTTTCAACACAAAGAGCACCCTGGCTTGGCTATTACCACTCCTTTTCCCTCCTCGTAAGCTCCCAGGCCACATGCTTGGCCTCATCCACTCTTGGCTTCATCTGTCTATCTCTAGTTGTTCTGCTGGACAAGTGACTTTGCAAAGGATCGTACTGGGATATCAGGGGGTAGATACAGGATGGGTACTAAAATGGGCTGGAAAATAGGAAGAAGGGGGTACTTATCATCTCACCTTCAACACCTCAATGGTGTTAGTATCCTGAATTTGGCTGCATCTAGCCATCCCACTGCTCCTCGCTGGTCCTCGTGGCCATGACCTTGCACGTGGATCTCTGCAGTGGGCCGTAACCTCTCTGCCACCTCTGCTTTCCCCATTATTCTCTACACAGCAGGCTGGATATGTGACCATCGTACTCAGAATCCAACAGTGCCTTTCTCTTCCACCCAGGAGGAAATCCAGAGTCCCTCCTGAGGCCGACAGGCCCCCTGTACCCGGGCATCTCCTTACCTTTCCTCTCTCCCCTGCCTTTCTGCTACTCACTGATTCTAGAACACATGAGCTTGCTCGCTTGTTGTTTCCACTCCTCAGGATGCTTCTCCATCAGAGTCACATGGCTCCCTCCATCCCTTCTCCTCTCTTCTCATCCCCAGTGTTACCTCTCTCCCAACCTCCCCATCTGCTCATCAGCCCATCCCTTTAACTCTCTTTTGCTTCAAAGCCCTGTGGACATAAATGAAGCCCATCCAAAGGAGAATAAGCAAAGGCTACTTATTCAGAATTTGCTCCAGCATGAGAGTCAGCCAGCATCCCTTGCATTTGACAGATCCTCAAAGGCAGGCAGAGGAGTGGGAAAGCTTTACATGGGAAAGGGGAAGGCTTTCCCTGGGTTATGCCCTCACTGGAAACTGTTGTATTGGGGAGGCTTTAGGTAGGCTAACTAGAAGGGGCCTCCTATGTCAGTGGTTAGGGGTACATACTTAGCCTTCTCTGGTTGGAAGCAGGGGAAAATGTTAGGGAAGCTTCCGGTTATTAATCAAGCCCTCTCCACTTGGGGCCAATTGTTACAAGGGTTATTGTCTGGCTTCTTAAACTATCACTGGAGATAGTGGTCTGACCTCCTGCAAGTCTGATTATAGCAGGCTAGCTTCCTGGGTTGGTTTTTTGGGCAGCTTGCTGCAAATTGTGTCAGAATTCTATATATATATATATATTCTGCTGTAATCTATTTGTATGTTGGGTCTCTAAGCATTCACTATTTACCTAACATGATGCATATTTGTTTTTCTAGTTAGGGCTTGTCTTACAAGATAAAGAGCTTGGTGAGGGCAAGGAGCTTATCCTGTTACCACTGCACCTCCAGCTCCTCAGACTCTACCAGGCACAAGGTGGGTACTCAATAAAGGTGAACTGAGTGAGGGAATGATGATGCCCAATCCTTCCTCTATATAAGTTTATAGAAATGGAACCTTCTGCTTTCTCCTTTTCTTTCGTTATGGGCTGATACTTTCAACCAGGCCAACCACCATTTGAAGAAAAGATCCGGGTGGAGAAGCCTGAGTTTTGGATTCAGGGGATCAGACTTAGATGTCTGTAGGAGTGAAGTAAGTGAAAGAACAAACTGGTCTGGAGAGTGGGAACGACAGAACACAGAGTCTTTGTCCTGTAGAAAGATGGCCGCCTTGACTCGGTGCCTTCCAGTCTGTATCATGTCAGAATGTGGGCCTACTGTTTCTAGATCATATGTGCTGTCAAAAAGAACCTGATACCCTGGAGTTTTATACAAATACATCTAGTATTTAAATGTTAGCCACCGGACTTCCCTGGTGGTCCAGTGGTTAAGAATCTCCCTACTCATGCAGGGGACACAGGTTTGATCTGTGGTCTGGGAAGATGCCACATGCCTCAGGGCAACTAATCCTGTGAGCCACAACCGCTGAGCCTGTGTGCTGCAGCTACTGAAGCCCATGCATTTCAGAGCCCGTGCTCTGCAATGAGAGAAGACGTGGCAGTGAGACACCCTTGTACCACAACAAGGAGTAGCCCCTGCTCAACCCAACCAGAGAACGCCTGTGCACAGCAATGAAGACCCAGTGCAGTCATAAATTTAAAAAATAATCAATAGAAAACTTTAAAAAGTGGTAGTCACTAATAAAGTATTATTACTGGTGAGAGAGGAGGAAAGTGGGGAAAACGAGATGGTTCTGTGGGCTGCATTCAGTCCTAAGGCAGCCAGGCTTGGTCTGTGCTGTGCCACGATGGAGGCTGGAGGTTAAGGTTAAGATGGCTGGTGTGAACCCCCAAGCTCCAGCCATTAGACACTACAAACTGGGTCTCAGCATATTCGTTGCCTTTGAGTGATTTTCTTCATTAGGAGTCATCTGTAGACGTGAGGAGGGTGATTGCACGAGGCCGTTTTGGCATTGAGCTGATTGTAAGTGAAGCGGCAGGAGCCATCTTTCTGATTATAATTGAGATTCCAGATGAATTAACAATGAGGCCATATGATGGGGAAAAGGAGGGACCCGTTCTTGTTTATGTTAAAAAAAAGTTTTAGGTGCTTTCACTTAAAAAAAAAAGTGATTTCTCAAAACTTTAAATCATTGATTGATAATGGGAGTAATTAAGCTTATTTCCCCAGAATATAATCCTTTAGGAAATCCTGTTCCTAAGTACCATTCGCTACAGTTTGCAAAGGATTTAAAGGTAAGAATTCTGGACAATGCTGATTATAAAACAAAGAGAAGAAAGGGAGTGTGGAAGAGTTATTGGTTGTTATTTTCACAGCTATCACTTAAGAGCCCAACAAAAATTACATTCACAATGGCATTTTTCCCTCCAGTTCCAGGAAAGTGCCAAAATGCAAACCAGCAAGGCTGATGTTATTTAAGATGCTATTACCCTTGGTGAAATCTAAGCACAAAAAAAAAGCTATCCAGTTTCGTTGGAAATGGGAAATACACTGAATTTGGCTAAAGATAGCATTTTGCCAAATTTTGTGGTGGTAGCAATCCCCATATTTATTTGAAATTGCTTAAAACTTTATCCTTCCCCACGCCAGCTCTGATTGAGCTAATTAGAACCCACAGGGAATTATATGGGTAATGGTGGGAACAAGGAAGTATAAATATGCAATGCAATTAGTGCCTGCTCTTTTTCTGTGTGATGCAATCTGGGAGCTTGCAAAGGTTGGAACAATAGGATCCATTGATACTCAAGTTGCTATGGGAGTCCATAATTATGATATAATATCTTGCCAGCCTATTCAGGCACGAAGGTAGAATGGAATATGAGTAAATAAAATCCAGCAATTTTCTCCAACAATAATTCTTTATATCAATAACTTATTTTCTTAATTTTTTTCCCAAAGAAGATAGAAACTTACTCAAACATTTTATGTACCATTGGAAGACTTCGTCTCCAAGGGAACAAATTTAGTTTGCAATTTGTGAAATGAGAGGTGGTGTTATTACAAGTTGAAGAAAGCTGTTCCACGATACCCTCTTCCTGCCATGTGTAGAAGTCCTTAACTTTTGCTTGCTACTGCTGGGTAAACTCATTCCAGGAGTAAACTTGGATTTAGTCAATTTTTCCTTAATTTGTTTGGACTATACTCAAGCTGGGCCAACTTCATGAGCATGGGACCATGAAGTCTCTTATTCTTCTGAATTTTCTATTCTCGGTCACTCAGTCATGTCTGACTCTTTGCAACCCAATGGACTGTAGCCTGTCAGGCTTCTCTGTCCGTGGGATTTCACAGGCAAGAATTCTGACGTGGGTTGCCATTTCCTTCTCCACGGGATCTTTCCAATTGGAGGACTGAGCCTGCATCTCCTGCATTGGCAGGCGGATTCTTTACCACCGAGTCACTTGGGAAGCCCCAAAGTCTCATAGTTGCATTTAAAACTAGCACAATGCAGTGCAAAGGTGAACAACATTCTTACTAATAATTTAAATTTAGATTTCACTTTATTTAGAATAACATTACATAGCAAATAAAAAACACTGTGACAAGTGAGAGAGAGACCACAGAACAAAGGAAAAAAGCTTTATATTTTAGTATCCTTAATATCATAGTTTTTTCCGCTTTTTGAACAGGGGGGTGTAATTTGCCTTTTGCATTGGGCCCCATAAATTGTGTAGCCGTTGCTGTACCAAGGCATAGATAACTGTAATTCAGAGATTCATTCACTCACTCAGTCAACAATTGTTTATTGAACATGAACTTGGTACAACATGTGCCAGGTATAGGAGATTCAAAAACAAACTAACAAACAAACCAAACCCAACCGAAACAAAGGAACTGGTTTCTGACTCCTGGGCCTTAGCATCTGGTTTGGGGAGAAACACCTGCCATCAAGGCCTGTAGATATTTAAGCCAGTGTTGGTGCTGGCAAAAAGAAATGAAGCGTCTAGCAGTGAGCTGCAGATTGGACAACAGAAGGAGAAAACACTCTGCAGTGACTGCATCTGTAGTGATTGTGTGGATTTTTTATAAGAGAGAATAAACTAAGACCTTTTACATGGGAAAGAAAACAGGAGTACTGAGGCCTGAATCTGTGGCCATGAATCCCGTTTTTCCTGGTGATAGGAAGAGCCTGGAAGGAATTTGTAGAGGCATTATTTCAGATTGCATCTGAGTGTTCAAACTTGTAAGATATTTTAGAAACACTCTTTTTGTTAAGACAAAACCAAGTAATTAGAACTAGGCACACAGAGATTGGAGGCTTTCTCATCTTTTACTCCAACTTTATAAATTATGAGAGGGGCCCTGCAGTTACCTTTTGTCAAATCTGAGAGAGTAACTGTATTCAGCTAGTAATTGTCAAAAGTAGGACTGAAACCCACATCATCTGATGGCAAATTCTTCTCTACATTCCAATTATCTACCCTTTCACAATCCTTAATTCAACAACTGTTCTTACTTTCCTTTTCTACGATTATACAGAGTGAAGTAAGCCAGAAAGAAAAACACCAATACAGTATACTGACACATATATATGGAATTTAGAAAGATAGTAATGATGACCCTGTAAGTGAGACAA
>SJYW01057322.1:363650-379016 GCA_006410735.1 Raphicerus campestris | reverse complement strand
GGATGGCATCACCGACTCGATGGATGTGAGTTTGAGTGAACTCAGGGAGTTGGTGATGGACAGGGAGGCCTGGTGCACTACGATTCATGGGGTCACAAAGAGTCAGACACTACTGAGCGACTGAACTGAACTGAACTGATATCCCTACAAGGGGACATCACTCAGCAACAAAGAGAAACAAATACTGATGTATGCAATAATTTGGATGACTCTAAAAGTCATTGTGCCAAAGGAAAGAAACCAGTTTCAAGAGGTTACATACATATGCTCTAATTTGACATTCTTGAAGAGCTATGTTGTGGAGAACAGACCAAAGCTTACTAGGGGTCTGGGGTAAGGGGTGGGTGTATCAAAAAAGGGGAAACAGGACGGAGTGGGGTTTTGTGGGGCCGGAGGGTGATGGAACTCTTTTGTATCCTGACTATAGTAGAGGGTACAGGAATCTACACCTGTGTTAAAATTCCTAGAACTTGTATTACATAAGGAAAAGTTTACCTCGTGACCTGCCTCTGCTCGTGGAGAGAAGAGGGAACGGGGGTCTGTGTTTAACAGCAGACTTGCTCTAAATCTTACCGTCTTGTGTTTGATATTCACTCTACCTTTTCAACTCCCATCTTCCGGATAACTGGGGAGGGAGTCACAGGTTCTTGAATGGGGGCCAAACTGCCTCCCTCGAAGTGTGACCTCATGCCACGTGTGGTGTCTCCTAAGCCATGTGTGGTGTGCCCTGAGCTACTTGGGGTTCCACCTGGCAGATCGACCCAGGCGTTGCTGCAGACAAGCCTCTCCCATCCATGTTCCATCCTTTTCGGTATCGGGTTATAGACACCGAGTTTGTGTTTCTGCTTGGCATTCTTGCCCTCTCATTTATTTGCCATGGTTTTGTTTTGTTCTGTTTGTGGGATGGTTAGAAGAGAAGGCAGAAAAAATTTCTTTCACCTGTCAGCTTAACCCAGACGTCATAACTACATCGTCAGAAGGTTACTGGGCATTGTGCATCAGTGAAAGGAAGGATTAAACCAAGAAAGAAAAGATAGACGCTCCAGGAAGCAGGGTATCCAATGTCTGAAAGAAGGGAAGGGAGTTCCCAGGTTGGCAGTGATTAAGACCTCCAGACAATAGCTGCGACAACACTCAAGTAGAGAACCAGACCATACCATCAGAGGACTCAGAGCAGACGCCTCCAACAGCAAGAGATCATCTGACACATTCGACCTTGTGAAAGTCATATGGAGAGGTTGTAGGGGTGGGAAAACGTAATTGTATGTACCAAGAAAATCAAGCAGGACTTCCCCGGCAGTCCAGCAGTTAAGAATCCAGCCTTCCAATGCAGGGGATGTGGGTTCGATCCCTGGGCAGGGAACTAAGATCCCACATGCTGTAGAGCAAATGAGCAGCCCAACCACTGAGGCTGAGCTCTCTAGAGCCCGTGCTGTGCAGTAGGAGTCCACACACCACAACGAGAAAAGCCCTGTGCGCCTCAAGACCCAGCACAGCCTCTCCCGAAAAGAAGAAGAGAAACAATCAAAGCGTCCTGCTACACTACCTAATTCAACAGTGCACAATGTTTATATAACAAACAATGAATGCTAATTTAATAGAAACTTGTGAAATAATTGTTGTGAAGCAGTGGAGTGGGGGGGGGTGAGGTGAGTAAGAAGGTCAAGGTCACACAAGTCAAAACAGGGAGCTGGGACTTTAGGTGACCGCTTCATGATACTTGCCATCGTGTGCCCAGAGAAGCACTGTCTATAGGGTGCAGTCAGGGTTTGTGGGGGGTGCAGAGTCCACCACAAGAGAACCAGTAGCATCCGTGTCTGTCTTCCCCCAGCAAAGGGGAAACTGCTTTCAACAACTCTATGGTCCTGCCACCAGCAGAGGATGGAGGGTGTCGAGTTCCCTGCCCCAGGACTCTGGGTCCTCAGAAACCAGAAATGAGCAGTCGGCTCTGCTCCCAAGCTTACTGTGTTCAGATAGCCCCAGCCCAGTCACACTTGCCAGTGCCCAGCTGGGAACTGGGACCACAAAGACTGCATCTGAATTTCAGCTGATACTCAGAAGCCTCCAATAGGACCCTCAACTCAGAAACATGATGAAATCCCCTTCCTTATAGCCTCTGGAGAAAGCAGGGTAAGACTGCTGTTCTCATCAAGCATCTGAGACTGGGAGAGCTTATCCCCTGAAGCCCAGACAACAGGTTGAGGGACCAGCCTGGAGAAGGGACGTGGAGACTGATGCCCTGCATAGCAGGCTCAGTGTTCCCTGCTCTCAGGAACTAAAGAGGTATGTTAGGTCAGAGAGAAGTTACAGGCCTCTGATCCCATTCCACCTGTGACAGCAGAAGTTATTCTATATTTAGGGACCATTTACTGGTGTTCCCCTTCTGAGGATAACTGGCATTTATCTCATCTTCTTGTTTGCTTCAAGTCCTATCTGCGAGCCTTTAGCTGCGGTGTTCCTCTGCCAGTAGCCCTTCCCCCGGTCTGACTCTTTCCCACTTTTCTAGAAAAGGGTTTAGATGGCAAAGTCACAGGCCCAGGAGCCTGTAGCCTAGGAGAACTTCAGAATTGAAAGTCCAAACTCTATGACCCACCTCCTCTATGAGCCACCTACTATTGTTTCAGAATTGTGTAGCTGAGTCTTTTTAACGGGACTATAAACTCTCTGAGAACAAGAATTGTATTATGGTCAGCCAAGCTTTATAACAAACAGGCCCAACAGGCAAAATTTCTACACAGTTGGCGTTTATTTCCCGCTCAAGTGGCAGTCTTTGAAGTGTTACTCAGGAACCCAGGCTCCCTCTTGTTTGCGGCTTCACTTTTCCCTGGCTCCTCATCGTCATCTGTGTCAAGCTGATGGAAGCTGCCAAGAATGGAGGAGCGTTCCCAGGGGCTTTTTGTGGGTTAGGCCTGGCGCTAGAACACATTCCTTCTGCTCACGTTCCATCTGCCGAAACTGAGATGACCACATCAACCTGCGAGAGTGAGGCCTGCAGTCTACCTGGGTGCCCAGCAAGGGTGTGGCCTTGGTAGACCAGCTCTTCTGCATTTCCCAACCCCCTTCCATGCTCCCTTCCCCTCCAAAGCCCAACACAGAGAGGAACCTTCAGAGGAAGTTCCAGAGAACTTGGTGAGGTTGGCCTGAGGCTGCCAGTGCTCTGCAGAGAGAAGAAGCTGGCTGTGTCAGGGATGAGCTCTACCCGAGGCCCCCTCACACCTGTACCTGTGAAGCCGCTCAGGTCATGTGGGCCCTGCAGCAGCTGTGGTTGCCTCAGAACACGGACTGAAGGCTGGTCTTGACATCCACAGAAACCTCATCTTGCTCTCTTCCCACAGAGGTGACCTCTGTGCAGAAATCCACGCCATGTGCCAGGCAGATGGGCATCAGGAGCCCCTTGAGCTGCCACTGTGTGAGGAAACTGGGGTCTCTGGACATGGCCTGGGCAACGTGGAAGGTGAGGATGCTCTGGAAGAGAGTGGTTTCGGGGCAGCGGCAGCGACAAGAGACAGACTAAGGGCTTCAGGAAAGAACACAGGAAAATGTGCTGGAAGTTAATTTTCACAATTAATGAGAAAATATAGGGCTGAAAGTGTGTGTCACAACACACACACTCATAAACACACATAAAATGTGCCTGGAGCAGGGACCCCTCTCCAGAATGCCTGCTTTCCACTATTGCTATCTCAGCCCCCATCGTTCCCCTTTTTTATTCCCCCTGAGAAGCAGCTGGCTTGGGATTCAGGTACCTCAGTGTTGCAAAGTGACTGCAGGCTGTGCTGTGTAGAAAAACTTTTCAGATGCCCTACCTTTAGAATGGATCTTCACCCCCACCATAGCCAGTACTATGGGCCAAGTGACCACAGTGTCCTGCCAGGACCAGGGTTCCTGCCTACCCACTGACCCCCTGACCTCACCTTTGCCTACCTAACTTCATCATCCACACAGCTGCCCTGCCCTTGTGATCTTCCAAAATTATCAAAGTGATGATTTATACCTTCCATTGCCTTCCATGTCCCCACCTCTCTATTCTCTTCTCCTGCTCCATTTTCTTCACAGCAATTCATTCTACCTTTAATCATGTTTATTTTTATTCATTTCACTTGGTTACTTTCTCTTTCCCTGGAAGCTGAGTCTGTATGAGCGGGCCTTTGTCCTCTCTACTTCTGCGCCGTGGCACCTTAGGCAAGCTAGTGCTTTATCAAAGACATGCAGTTTCCTTAAGCCTCAGTTTCCTCAGCTATCAAAGGGGAACAATAAATTCTGCGTGCTTCACCTCATCGGGGATTGTGGAGATTAAATGAGAAGGCAGAGCAGACCCTGAGGTCTGCAGCATTAGGGATGCCACTGGATCCTGGTTAAGCCTGCTGCCTGAGAATTCTAATTTTGCAGGATGCTTTCCTGTCATCACAAGCCCCTTCTGAGGTCAAACCGTGATGTCTTCACTAGAAACAATAGCCCCAGCGCTCCTCCCAGTTGAGAAACCTGGGACTCTATTGAAAATAAATTAGTAATGCCTCATTCTCAATGAAACAAAAGTCTCAGGGAGATTTATAATTTTCTTTTTTCTAAGTGTACAGAACAACATAAATCAAAAGGAGCAATGGTCTACCTTGTATTTTGACTACTTTGACCCTCTTCAACCTCTGCCAATTTTTATCTCATTTTTGTTTAACTTTATACATCAGAGTTTAATTTGAGAACTGGTCAAGAAGACAGTGATGTATAGGTTACATCAAGTGCAGCTGAAATTACCCTGTCCCCGGGGACTTCGGACTGAAGGGAGGGTCCCCGTCCTCTTTCACAGAGGAGAAGAGGGGTGGTAGATTTTGCCCCTTGAACCCAGCCCCCCTCCACCCAGCTGGCTTCAGCACTGCCTCTTGTTTATTGATCTGGCCAGGTTTGAGGCACTTGCAAGATTGCATCCATGCAGGCTCAGCCTACTCAGCTCGGTCCCAGGCTCAAATCACCAGCCACAGGGGACAACATCATTTTAGGAATCAGATTTTCCTCTTCTTTAAAGTGTAATCTTCTCTAGGAAAGTGTGCCCAGCTCACAGTGTGGTCTGGCCAAAGAGAATGCTGGCCTTGCTTCCCTGAATGTCCAGAGTGGGGCCGCACATCCCATGGATTACGCGGTAAGAACTGATGCTTGAATGAATGAATGAGTTGTGTTCTGCCTCCTCTTTACTATTGGTGTTCTAGCGGCCTCATAATAGGTGGTGGCTCTGGTGGCTCAGATAGTAAAGAATCTGCCTAAGTGCAGGAGATCCGGGTTCAATCCCGGGTTGCGAAGATGCCTTGAAGAAGAGAATGGCAACCCACTCCAGTATTCTTGCCTAGAGAATTCCATGGACAGAGGAGCCTGGCAGGCTACAGTCCATAGGGTCACAAAAGAGTCAGACACAACTGAGCAACCTACTCAAACACAAATAGATGAACTGGGTCACTGGCTTAAGAACTGGTGAGTGGCTATGGGTCCTGGAAATTTCCTTACAGATGCTCGGGACCAGGGAGATCTTGAAATTGTCTCATCTGCCTCTCCTCTGTCACGTCAGTGTTCATCAATACAACCTGGCTGGGGGCTGGACAACTTCTACTAAGCACCCCGAGGGACAAGCCGCACAAGTAGTGACCCAAGGGTTATCTTTTTTTTTTTTTAATGTACATTTCCTTCACAGCCCTTATCACGGTTTGAAATTACAGACTTGCATAACTATTTGAGTAAAGTCTGTCTCCCCACTAGACCCTAAACACTGAAAAGTTCTGTAATTAATTCACAAGAAAAGTCTGTCTGCTCACCTGTATTTCCAGGGCTTAACATCTGGGAAGTGCTCAATAAATGTTTCTGGATGAATGAGTCCAAAACAAACCGGGCTGGGGAGATACTGTGGTGTATCATTAGCAAGGCAGGAAAGAGGTAAAAATGCCCAGGTAAGGCAGTCATATTACATGTGACCACCTGACCCACTGTCAACACAAAAGGCCAGTAAGGGGTATGAGGGAGGCATTATATGGTCGCTGGATTTGGGGACTAAGTTAAGATGCCAAGGACAGCAAGTTTCTCTGGCAGACTTGTCTGGACCTTCACTGCCCCATCCAGTAGCTACTAGCTACTTGTGCGGCCACTGAGCACTTGAAATGTGGCTGATCTGAACTGAGATGTGTTGCAAGTACAATTCATACACTAGCTTTCAAAGGTTTACATGAAAAAAGAATACAAAAATATATCACTAATCATTTTATATTGATTACATGTTGAAATGGTACTTTGGGGGCTATGGTTAGTTAAATAAAATATCTAATTGAATGAAGCTCACCTATTTATTTTGCTTCTTTTTAAATGGGGCTATAACAAAATGAACTGAGAAGGGCGTGGGTACATAGCTGCAGAGCTGGAGGAGTGGGTGGGAACCAGTGCGAAATGTAGTGCATTCTGAGAAAATCACTTGTTTATTTAAATATTGTACTTATTAAAAAAAGAATCTGAATAAGACATATGGGTATTTACAGTAATAATCAAAAAGGAGAAANTGCATAGCCGCAGAGCTGGAGGAGTGGATGGGAACCAGTGCGAAATGTAGTGCATTCTGAGAAAATCACTTGTTTATTTAAATATTGTAATATTAAAAAAAGAATCTGAATAAGAAATATGGGTATTTACAGTAATAATCAAAAAGGAGAAAGGGAATATATAAATTACATATAAAAAAGGAAAGAATTATAAGACACTTGAACAAAAAATGTATATCTTTAAAATATCTGGGCTTCAACCTCAGAATGAGCATATCTTTTAAAAGCTCTTGGAAAACACTTCCTTACTCTCTTTGTCTCCTTTCTTTATAAGGCATCTTTAACTCCCTTTGGGAAACTTCTTATAAATGAGGATTTGCCTCTCAAGGGATTCCTCTGGTTAGGAAAGTGTTTTATTAAAAAATATATGTTTGCCGCAGAATGCTGAGCGATATAATTAGCTGGTCCCTTCTGTTTTATTTTAAAAGGCTGTATGGCCAAGTTCTAATTAAACATATTCTCAGGACATTTGAAATGTGAAGGTGCCTCAGAGCTGGGCACTAAAATAAAGGAAGTGAAGGCTTGGGGATGCAAGCTGGCATGCAGGCCCTCTGGCCACAGTGTGCCTGGCATTCAGCCTCCTTTCTGTTCCTGAGCACACAGCCGCCATGACCCATAAGCCTGTCCCAGTTTACCATCGCTGGGACCCTGCCCTGAATCTGGGAGACAAGAGAGTCCTTCCTGGCTGGGCTTCTGGGCTTCTGGGTGTGTGACAGGTCATCATGTCCAAAGTGAGAGCTTTTAAGGTCCCCACTAGTCCTGACATTCTGATTGTACATCTGGATATGTGTCTCTGGCTAGTTCTTGCCACATAGCCTAGCAACATTCCAAATGCCCATACTTCGTTTACTTTGTGAATCCAGGAATAAAATACAAGACCATGGAATCTGGCTTTTGATGGCTCATCCAAGAGAGGCAGTGCCACACCCTCATTTGTAAAATGAGTAGAGTGGTGCTCACCTATTCCCTCTTGAAAGTATTTCTTCTTGGAAATACTCTGTCTGCAAACAGCAGATGGGCTGGGAGCCCAGAGGAGTTGAGTTTGGAATGACCTCTTCTAAATTCTCCCACCTTGGCATCTGAGTAGTAACCCCACTCTTTGCAAAAGCATTTACCCATCCATTAAACCCTCTTCAGAAGCAAACAGAACTCTGTCTTTGCTGATGGGGACACAAAATGATAACATCCACTTTGGAAAACAGTTTGGCAGCTTCTTATAAAGTTACACATACTCTTACCGTGTGTGCGCATGTGTGTGTGTGTGTGTGTGTGTGTGTGTGTGTGTGTGTGTGCGTGCTCAGTCATGTCTGACTCTTTACAACCCCATGGACTCTGGCCTGCCAGGCTCCTCTGTCCTTGGAATTTTTCCAGGCAAGAATACTGCCATGGATTGCCATTTCCTTCTCCAGGGGATCTTCCCAACCCAGGAATCGAACCTGAGTCTCCTGTGTCTTCTGCCTTGGCAGGCAGATTCTTTACCACTGTGCCACCTGGGAAGCTGGGACTCTTACCATAAAACCCAGAAATCCCACTCCTAAGCACTGGGATGCAAGAGAAATGAAGACTTACGTTCATACAAAACCTGTATGTCCATGTTTAGGAGCTTTATTCACAGTCACTGTAAATGGGAACAACTCAATTGTCCTTTAACAGATGCATGAATAAGCAAACTGTGGTCCATCTATACCAGCTGTTGAAAAAACTCAACAACATGGATAAATCTCAAACACTAAGTGAAAGAAGCCAAACTCTAAAGGTAACCTACTGTAACCCCATTTAGTACATCCTGGAGAAGGCAAAAGATGGGGATGAAGGACAGAGCAGTGGTTCCTGGCATGGGCAGTGGCAGTGAGGGGTAGGAGGATACTTTGACTATGAAAGAGCAGCACAAAGGAGAGTCTGGGGGGATGTGCATGTGTGCCAAATCTCCAGCCGTACCTTACTCTGTGTGACCCTGTGGACTGCAGCCCGCCAGACTTCTGTCCATGAGATTCTCCAGGCAAGAATACCGGAGAGGGCTGCCCCACCTCCTGGGATCTTCCTCACCCAGGGACTGAACCCACGTTTCTCACATCTCCTGCATTGGCAGGTGGGTTCTTTACCACAAGTGCCACCTGGAAGCCTGTTTGGAGCAATGGGACTTCTCCAAATTTTGACTGTGGTGGTCTAACTCCATGAATATGTCAAAACTCAGAGAACCATACACCAGATGAGAGAATTTACTCTATGTAAATTAGAAAACAAAATTTAAAACCCTGGCAGGCTTGGCAGTGTATGTGTGGCTGTTTGAGGTTGCCCCCCCCTCACTCATTTTATCCTATAAGGGATTAAGTCTATCAAGGTATGTATGGTGTTCCCTGGGGATGGTTACTGTCCAAAGTGGCCTCTGAAAACTGGAGGGAAGGATGTAGATTACACGAGCCAGTGACAAAGTTTTTGTTTTTTGGTTTTTAATTATCTTTCCTATTGGATGTGGACAAAGAGGCAAGCAGGTTTAATGACCACTTGTGGCCACTCTTGAAGTCAAACAAACAAAATAACTTGAGGATGAGATGATGCTGAGAACACAGAGTTAAGAGAAGGTAGAGAAAACTAGGTTCCTGTTTGTATAGTTGAGCCAGGATTTACCACTAGACAATTTCCTTAAGTCAGTATGAGCAGGGGGTGCTGTTACCTGCAGACTGAAACTTCCTAGGAAACACAATCATGGAGCTCATTAAAACACTTCTGTTCTGATCCACAGTTTCAAAGCAACTTGAAGCAAACAGGGCAAAAAAGAACCTCTGAGAAGCAACAGAAAACATATGCAACAAAAACAATGGGAAAAGGACTTGGACAGGAACCTCATGAATAGGGAAATCCAAGTGACCATAAACATATGGAAAGGCACTCAACCCCATTAGCATTCATGGAAATGCAAATTAAACACAGAGAGATAGCAACTGCAACCACTAGGTTAGAAAATGTTAAAAAGAAGGGGAAGAAACGCTTGAAACGTCACATGTTGACAAGGATGTAGAACAATGGGGACATGCAAAAACACTGCTTGTGGGAGTGAAAATCAACATAACTACTTTGGAAAACAGTTGGGAATTGTAGATAGACATACTCTATGACTTAGCGATCCTGCCCTACATATATGTGTAACAGACAAGCTCTCCCACATGTGCACAACACATGAATAAGCATGTACACAGCAGCATTTTGCATAATAGCCAAAAAACTGGAAAAAAAGAGAAAAACCTACTATATTGTAATACATTCATGATCCACAGCTTTAAACATGACCAGCTGCACACATTCACATGGTCAAGTCTCTGGGTGAAAGAAATAAGACACGAAATGATTCATTCATTACGATCTTCTTTATGCAAAGTTTAAATACAGGCACAGGGGTATTTGTTCCGAAGTGTTAAAACTACCAAGCAAGGTAATAAAGCAATGACTACAAAGTAGAGATGGTGGTGGCCTCGAGGAAAGGTGATGATAATCAGGGGGTAGGGGGGTCATTTCTGTTGATTGAGTGTGGTAGTTATACAAGTGTTGGTCTTCTAATTATTATCTAAGCCACATATGATGTACATTTTTCTACATTTGTAATGTATCTCACACAGAGAAACATAAGAAGTCAAAAAATGATCATATACCAGAGAGGTGCCAAGAACCAGCCTGGAATATGGGCTAAATCTGAGAGGATTCTAGAGAGGTGGTCCCAGAGAGAAAGTAGCCGGATGGTCACAAGTTTTGCTTTACTTCACTACCATTTATTCCAGCCAGGGGCCTTTCAGAAGTGTTTGCTTTCAAGTAAAAGTTGAAACCTTTGAAAAGTATCAATTCTGTCTTTTAAGTCTAATGTGTTAATCTGACAGCATGCTCTTTCTGATTCACTGCAGTTCAGACCAGATCTGTTCCTTACGCGAATCGACAAAGACATGACGCAGCTATCCTTATTTGCCTGGAGATCTTTCATCTTAAAATTTCAATCATCGGGGCCAGAAGCACAGGAGGCCACACCCAGTGCCTCTTGAGTAAGCTGTATACTGTTGGTCCAGACATTCACTTCACAAAGTTCCCTTGTATAAAACTCTTTCATGCTTTTATTTGAGCCTAGTAACTTTATTTTAAATATAAATCTAACAAGTCCAGACATCTGTTTCCAGGACTCTTTCAGCTTAGAAAGGTAAAAGTGGCAGGGAACAGCTATGAGAATCCGTGTCACTATGTAAGAAGACAGAATGAAAACATCTCAGGTTTCTTAGGCTTCTGGACACATTTATTGTAGGCACCACAATGAGACATTAAATTAGAAATTGACTGGACTCTTTTTTAAAAAATCAGGAAAATGTGCAGTGCATAAGAAACGATTATCATCCAATCTTTAGCAAATCATATCATTCAAAAAGGTAAGTTTTATAGATATNCCGAAGTGTTAAAACTACCAAGCAAGGTAATAAAGCAATGACTACAAAGTAGAGATGGTGGTGGCCTCGAGGAAAGGTGATGATAATCAGGGGGTAGGGGGGTCATTTCTGTTGATTGAGTGTGGTAGTTATACAAGTGTTGGTCTTCTAATTATTATCTAAGCCACATATGATGTACATTTTTCTACATTTGTAATGTATCTCACACAGAGAAACATAAGAAGTCAAAAAATGATCATATACCAGAGAGGTGCCAAGAACCAGCCTGGAATATGGGCTAAATCTGAGAGGATTCTAGAGAGGTGGTCCCAGAGAGAAAGTAGCCGGATGGTCACAAGTTTTGCTTTACTTCACTACCATTTATTCCAGCCAGGGGCCTTTCAGAAGTGTTTGCTTTCAAGTAAAAGTTGAAACCTTTGAAAAGTATCAATTCTGTCTTTTAAGTCTAATGTGTTAATCTGACAGCATGCTCTTTCTGATTCACTGCAGTTCAGACCAGATCTGTTCCTTACGCGAATCGACAAAGACATGACGCAGCTATCCTTATTTGCCTGGAGATCTTTCATCTTAAAATTTCAATCATCGGGGCCAGAAGCACAGGAGGCCACACCCAGTGCCTCTTGAGTAAGCTGTATACTGTTGGTCCAGACATTCACTTCACAAAGTTCCCTTGTATAAAACTCTTTCATGCTTTTATTTGAGCCTAGTAACTTTATTTTAAATATAAATCTAACAAGTCCAGACATCTGTTTCCAGGACTCTTTCAGCTTAGAAAGGTAAAAGTGGCAGGGAACAGCTATGAGAATCCGTGTCACTATGTAAGAAGACAGAATGAAAACATCTCAGGTTTCTTAGGCTTCTGGACACATTTATTGTAGGCACCACAATGAGACATTAAATTAGAAATTGACTGGACTCTTTTTTAAAAAATCAGGAAAATGTGCAGTGCATAAGAAACGATTATCATCCAATCTTTAGCAAATCATATCATTCAAAAAGGTAAGTTTTATAGATATTTTCCTGCAAAGAAGTCACTCGGTGAGAATGTTGTGATGTTAATCTAAATTCAAGTCTCTAGAAGCATATGCATGTACACAGATGCAAATATATAGACATACACACATATACTTACACAGATGAATAATGAAAAATAGTATCTAGAGTGCGTGTGTGTGTGTGTGTGTGTGTGTGTGTNAATCGACAAAGACATGACGCAGCTATCCTTATTTGCCTGGAGATCTTTCATCTTAAAATTTCAATCATCGGGGCCAGAAGCACAGGAGGCCACACCCAGTGCCTCTTGAGTAAGCTGTATACTGTTGGTCCAGACATTCACTTCACAAAGTTCCCTTGTATAAAACTCTTTCATGCTTTTATTTGAGCCTAGTAACTTTATTTTAAATATAAATCTAACAAGTCCAGACATCTGTTTCCAGGACTCTTTCAGCTTAGAAAGGTAAAAGTGGCAGGGAACAGCTATGAGAATCCGTGTCACTATGTAAGAAGACAGAATGAAAACATCTCAGGTTTCTTAGGCTTCTGGACACATTTATTGTAGGCACCACAATGAGACATTAAATTAGAAATTGACTGGACTCTTTTTTAAAAAATCAGGAAAATGTGCAGTGCATAAGAAACGATTATCATCCAATCTTTAGCAAATCATATCATTCAAAAAGGTAAGTTTTATAGATATTTTCCTGCAGAGAAGTCACTCGGTGAGAATGTTGTGATGTTAATCTAAATTCAAGTCTCTAGAAGCATATGCATGTACACAGATGCAAATATATAGACATACACACATATACTTACACAGATGAATAATGAAAAATAGTATCTAGAGTGCGTGTGTGTGTGTGTGTGTGTGTGTGTGTTCGTGCGTGTGATGGTGATGGTAGTGGTTTGAGCCCCATTAAAGAATTCAAGATTTGGATGGAATTCACCCTGATAGCTGAACAATTATGAAACAGCAGCATCCTCAGAACCAAATGACCTTTTCATCAACTTACAAAACATTAAAGGTTAAAGAATGTTTGAAAGGAAGCTAATACTTTTAAAACATTGGGGAAATTGCCATCTTTTCAAAGACCTGACCAAAATGAGAGCAAAGTGCCAGAAGGCATGTGAGCCTTACCAGGAGGAGGTGCGATGCATCTGCATTCCCTGCTTCATTCAAAACTAGGAACGAACCTACATCCTCAGGCAAAGAGACAAGGCAGGCCTGGGAGCCACACAGCACGGGAGCTCATGTGAGGAACTCTTAACAGGCTGGCTCCTAATTGCAATTTTGAAGTCACGTTGCTTCCTCTCTCAAGTAGCGATGGCAAGGTGAGCAAATCAATGAGAGTGTCAGATTTTCCAAGCTTCTATTTTCCATCTGACCTGGATGGTACAAATTCCAGTCACTACTAACAGGGAAAACAGAAATATCAGCGAGGCTTCTCACTAAACCCATTCCTTTAATTAGCTCCCAGAAAGGCCTGGAGAATCCACCTTACTCTCCCTGCATATGCCCACTCTTCACAGGAAGTTAGGAGGCCTGTGCCCTGCCCTGCCTTCCGCACCTCCCCACTTACTTTCTCTTTGTCCCACTCGCAGCACCTGCTTGCAGTATCCTCTGGGGCATCCAACCTCATCCTGTTTTATAAGCTTTTGTCTTCAAGAGGTCTGACCTCATGGCTGCCCTTTCACAGGGCTGCAGGAGGGGTCAGCATCACTGGACAACCACTGTATGCAAGTTTTTCACCAAAGCATCAACATAAATCCATCACCCCAGGGAAGCCTGACTCTACCTGGGAAGTGGGCTCTGCTGTGACTCGCCCATGGGCAGACAGCTAGTAATACCATGCCTCTTTCAAACCCTGCTCTAGCCCTGAAAGCTCCCAGGATACAGTGCAAAGAAGTAAAAGCTTCAAAGGACTTCTCTGACTTGGATGAAATTTTTCTTCCCTGATTTTCTACTCAAGGCTGAAGAAGGAGATGAAGGAAGTGAGGCTCAAAACAGGGGGCAATCCACTTGAGGTCACTTGGTGAGTCAGGGGCCACCAGCCCAGGCGCTGCCTCACATGGGCAGAGCTTGTCCTCACCTGGTGTGTGCACACACGCAGCTCAGCCATGCATTTGGGCCTTCTGTGCTGCTGATCCTGCTTCTCCTGCATGCTGTCATGCATCCTGGGCTGGAGAGTCAGCCCTCTTACTTCCTCACCTTCACTGTCTACCTTCTAGACTCCTGACATGCCCCAGATAGGACCATCCTCCAGAGAAAGAGCAGCTGGCATTTCTGGACATTTGAGACAGGCATGACTCCTTGACAAATTTCCCTCTTGGAGGATAACTCTGGCCCATTTTCAAGTCTCATTTTTCCTGGCCGACAGGTGAGGCCTGAGGAGCAGGAAGGAGGGACTGTGGGCTGCTGGGAGGTTGAAGGGAGGCTTCCCTGCCACGTGACACAGAGTCAGGGGAACTACAAAGACCTTGCTGCTCCTGTGACTGGCAGGCCTTCTCCTAGTGGGAACACTATCCCCAGACATTCAAGTCAGTAGGAACTGCAAATTCTCTAGAAAAGCAGGGAGGCCCTTTGGTACCTGAACTTACCCGTTCACCCACTACTGCCCACCAGTATTCCCAGCAAACCCAGAGCCAGAGCCCCTCTCGGCAGCCAAAACATTCCTAAGTGCTTTAAATGATGTGAAAGACTTCTTATGAATTTACCACCCCCATATTGGGTCTACAGATTTTAAAGGTATTGATAATCTCTCTCAGGTGATGTCACAATTCACTGTCAAATTTGTATTCAGCACCTACAGTTTTTTTTTTTTTTCTGTATTTACAAACAGTTAGCCAGCCTGGGTCCAGGTTCTGAGAGCACCCCCTGACCAGGTGAATGGGGCTAGGGAGGATGGCTGCAGATGACCGACTTCAGCTGAGTGTGGCTGCAGAGCAGGGCCTAAAGAGACCTTCTTGTTGGAACCCACACTCGCCTGCAGCCTGACTGCCATCTGCAGACTCCCTTGGCAGGGAGTGGGGTGGGGATCAAGCACTCCCCCAGGGCAGTCTGTAGTTGGGCCCTAATTCTAATTCCTGCAGAGATGGAGAAAGAGCAACATACTCACCACTCCACAGCCGAGAAAGACAATTGCACTTTTAAAAACTCTGTACTTTAAAAACATACAAAACAGAAAGACTCACAGACATGGAGAAGAACAGACAGGCAGTTGCCAAGGGAAAAGGGGTGGGGGAGGGCTGGACTGAGTTTGGGTTTAGTATATGCAAACTATTGCATTTAGAATAATAAACCAGTTCCTACTTCATAGCACAGGGAACTATATCCAATCTCCTGGGATAATCATAATGGAAAAAATATTTGAAAAAAAAAA
>SJYW01057322.1:315227-337905 GCA_006410735.1 Raphicerus campestris | reverse complement strand
TTCCCTCCCTCTCCTCCTTTCTGTGTGTGTCTCTCTTGTTTCATGTTCTTGATCAGCCTCAGATGCCGGGAATTATTTTTTTTCGGGTGGGAGGGGGAGTGTTGCTTTAGGTTTGTGGGTTGGGCAGGTGTGAGAGGAAGTCTGTGTGTGTGTGTTTTTTTTTTTTTGTACTGTAGGCCTGTTGCTAATTAATGTTCCTCCATAAGATTCTGTCGGAGTTGAGTAATGTTTTTGATCTTTATGCCTGATAACTGCATACTTAATGAGATTTCAAAGCTGTGAGTGCAGCTCCCTACAATTATTGACAGATGCCTTTTCTTTGCCATTGGGTTCAGCTTCATAAATCCTCTTGCCGTAATGAGGTTCAGCAGTGCCACCCTGGCAGTGAGCTAATGAAAGGGGGGAGGGCGAAGCGGCTCTGGGCTGTCTGACACATTTTTTTCCTTTAAAATTTACTATGCAGATGTCAAGCTGCGGACGATTACTTCAAACATGCTAATTTTTATCTTGCTTTTGTGTCAGCCCTTTGCCACGAAAAAATAAATAAATAAAAGGACTAACCTTACTCCGCTTCATTTCTTTTCCTTTTTTTTTCCCCCAAAGTCACATTTTTTAATAACCCGTGGTGTGTGACTGCTGGGGACTTTGACACGCGCGTGGCCTTTTGCAGGTATCCAGTGGCAGAACCGTTTTTTTTTTTTTCCTTCCCTTGCCATCGGAAGGGCAGGGGGAGGATAAAGTGTGATTTCCCCAGGCCTCCCATCAGCCTGCCCTAAGTATGCACTTGAAACGTCGGAGAATTCATTTCAGAGTTCTGAAACTAGATCCCGGTGAAGAGCTGCGCCATGCCAAAGAGTCGATTTCCTTTTCAGCGGAGTCATACATCACTGACCCACCCTTCCCTCCTGACAGAATGACATATGTCATTTATCATATGGGCCCCAGCCAGACACCGGGGAGGGGAGGGAAGCCTGGTCCGTGTGATGCAGCCTCCTCGTCCCCCACTGTACGCAGTACCGCTGGCTTGCAGAGAGCACTGCTGATTTGGCGAAGGGAGAGGGAGGAGACGCAGGGGTGAGGGGAGGGGAACCTGCTTCGTATGGATGGCTGGGTGTGTGGCGTGGCGGGCACGAGATTGGCAGAGGCACTGCCGAGGTTATGTTCTTTAATATTATCTGCTAAACCACACTGCTCAGCCTCTGAGGCTCTTCTGACTCCCCCAGCCCCCGCATTCCTTTTCTCTTTCCACCCCCCCTTTAGTAGTCAAGGGAAAAAAAAGAAAGAGCAGGGAGAGCTGACAGGTATCATTCAGCTGCCCTGGCTTGTGAGGGGTGGTATAAATGAATCTCAGGGCTCCTGGCTTCACATGATTCAAACATGCGTTATTGAAGATGGATGTTCCTTAAAAAAAGATTGATGGTGGATGCCGGGCTTAGGGTGCCATTTATCATTTTGAATATTATTTAGACTTGCCGTGTAAACCTGTAACTTGAGAGTTGGACGAGCCGGGGCTGGGTAGGGGCCTATGTGTGTGTGTTTCCATCGATTGGCCTTGGGTTATCATTGCTGCTGACCAGATGCTGTCCTCCCATTTACAGTACAGAAGACACCCCCCTCCCGTAAAGGAGGGATGGTTTAATTTTGAATAATTTCCAAGGACACTGGGGAAAATGAAGTATCTGTGATTTACACTAACAGGCAACTTCTTTCTCTCTCCCTCTCTCCCTCTCTATTCCCCGACAGAGGCAGTCACGTACGAAACATTAAAATATAAACAGAGCTGTAGTTGCCGAAGCCAGGACCCTTGTCTGATTTTTTTAAACTCTGTGACATGCTTGCAAAAAAAAAAAAAAAATCTGTATCCACAAAGCTTAGCACAATATAACTATTCAAAAAAAAAAAAATTACCGGTTGGCTTGGTTAGCTGTGTGAGAATGAAGAAACATAGACTTCCACGTCCCAGGAATATTCCAGATAAAAAATGATCTAACGCTACCCCTGCTCCCAGCAGCCTCCCCCTTTTTGCGTCTGCACTGGGTCACTCTCCGTAGGCCCCCTGCAGACCCCGCCCCCCACCCTCGCAGGACTGATGTGGACAGCTGTTTCCAGGCCCAGACAGTTAATCCCTCCTGGTTCTTTTGCACCCTGAGCTCTGCTCCAGGACACCCCCACCTACTGGAAGGACTTAGGGACGCAGGCTGGCTCTCCCGGGCCCCCAGCTGCTGGGAAGCATCAATAACCCAGCCATTCCCCGTCCAGCTTTAGAGGCCTGCTGCCGGCTTCCCTGTGGAAAAAGGGAAACGGAAGCTGCTGGCCTTCCTGCTCGACTCCTCCAGTAGAAGAGCCCCGATAGAGCAAATTTAATTGTCAGGCATTCTATTAAATATGTGACTTTATTTGGGTCTGCTAATTAAATTTAGGGCTTCTTGTATGACTTATCGTGTGGACATTAATTTTAAAAAATGATGGGACAGAAAGTTAGACCAGGGTCGTTTTTTATCTAAAGAAATGAGAATCGAGAATTCGTGGAAGGGCTGAATGTTCATATCTTGCTGCTTCTTGAACAAACTTTTCCCTGAGGTGTTAAAAAGCCTGCATTTCCCGTGAATAGGAAAGAGATGAGAATGTGGTGTATTCACTCACCAACTCCAGGCAACTTTGTGTGTGTGTGTGTCTGTTTATTTTGAAATAACTTTATTAGCAGCCTGACACTGCACAGGCTGACTTAGGAATCACTTTTGGTGTTGTCCAGCTGCTGCCAAAAATCAGATATATAGCCTTTGTTGGTGTCTGGAATCACATCTGACTATAGAAAGATGATATTGTTTCTTGCCGAGACTTCAAGGAAGAAAGCAAAACTTTGATCCTCTGCCCTTGCACTTGGGCAGTGTTGGAGGTAATTGGAATACAAGTGCCAGTTTGCAGGAACAATTGTAAACACCTTTGATACAAATGGCATCGTCCCATTTTTACTGATTAGAAAAACTTTGCTATTAAGAGGTGCAAAGTCCATTTCAGGTGTAATTGGGAAGGAACTGAGTGCACTCACAGGAAGAAACCTTGTTTTGTTTTTTGTTCGCTTTTCTTCTTATCCCCTTTTCTCAGTTTTATGGCTGGAGACATGATTTATTGCAGCCATCCATCTTGGGGGCTCATCCATCACACCCGGGTTGCTAGGAGATTGTGGCAGCAGCTGTTTGCTCTGAATCAGACAGAAAAGTTGTCAATCATCAAAGGCAGGTGAATAGCATTAGAAACACGCTATTGTCAGACGGAATAATTAATCAAAGAGAGAAAAGATAATTAAAAAGATATGACCCTTGCAAGTACTTGCTCTGGGTTGCCTAGAAAAAAAAAAGGAAAGAAAGAAAGAAAGAAAAACTGCCTGGTCTTTTCTAGACACTTAAGCAGCTGAGGGCTGATAAAATATGCACTCTGCAGTGCACAGTTTTTAATTAATTGAAAAAGGTTCAACATTCAAAGACGATGCTGGAGAAAAGTCCGATTATGAGCAGAAGTAATATTTATTGTTTGCATGAAGGGCTTGACACACAGTTCTAACTTTCTGTTACAAAGCTCTGGCTTCCTTGACTGGAGGAGTCATGGGCTGGGGTCTTCAGGTAGCCTTCCAGTATCCTTCCTTGAAGCTCCCCTAGTTGTCACACTGGGCCATTCAGGAGAGCCTCAGACCTGAGAACTGGAGTGGAGGGCAAACTGGACCACAAGCCACTCTGCAGTTTCGGTGGGTCTAGAACAAATGAATTCCTTAGATCACAAGTTTTGTTTTGTTTTGTTTTGTTTTAAGTGAAGATAGGAGGCTTGCAAAGCATGCCATGAAGTCCACCTTCAGGGTCCACGGAGAGAGAGCACTGTATCAGTTCACTCACCTGGGAACGTGCTCCAGGTCCCGAAGGGAAACTTGTAATCCATCTTGTGCGGCCCTGGGAAGCGCACCAGTGACTCATATCCTGAGTGATCACCTGGCATCACATTCTGAAAAGATCCCCACTCACAATCCAGAAATAATTTTGGGTGCCCATTTCAGTCGCAAAAATATTCATAGATTAGGAAGTTCATCCTTGCCTTTTCTGAAGCTAAAATATTCTGGAAAAATTGGAAAACGTATTAAAGACTCGATAGAAAGTGGCATATCTGGAGTTGCTTTTCAGTTAAATATGCTGCACGCCCTGAAACAGATCTACTCTTTTATTTTTGGATACTATGCTTGATTTTCACACCATTCTCCTCCCAAAGAATAGCAGGACTTCTAAAATTAGCAGGTGGAAAAAAGGCTTTGAATATTAGAATTCCTGAGAAGGAAGAAAGCCACATTTTTTTCTTTTAAGTTGGGACACCATTTTCAGGGCACAGCTCATCAGGAACTCCGGCCCTCGGTGCGCCATGCACGGCAGCACTGGGGAGGCATTGCTGAGCATCCCATGGCCGTCCCCAGCGGCTGCCTCTCGCTATGTGAGGTCCACCTTCTCCCTTCGTACAATGGGAGCCTGCTAGGGGCGGCACAGCCACCACTCTGGCCTTTTGGTGAGAGAGACAGAGAGAGGGAAATAACTCAGATTAGAGAAATCACCTGCCTGACTCACTGGAGCCCCTCGCAGATGCCTCACCTGGGCAGGTGGCTGGAGGAGGGTCTTGTTCAGAACTTGACCTCCCAGAGATGGATGACTTTGAGTTCAAGTTGCTGCTTGGGTCCTTGAGATGGTGTTCCTTTGATGGCCTTCTGAGCCCTCAAGTCAGGCTGGGAGTTTCCTGATCACGTAGTGGTTGTCCCTTGAAGTTCAACATTTTCTTGGGCAGTGCCTGCCCTTGACCTGCGAGGGGCTGTGCTGCTGGAGGCCTGGTGATGCCAGCAGATGCCTGGCTGGGACTCGGGAGCTTGGTTAGGTAGCTTACCGAGTTCAAGGAGTCACCAGACCTGCCTGTCCTCCATGAGCTCTGGCTATTTGGAGATGGGCAGTGGGGGTAGTCCCTCTCATCCCTTGCAGAAAAATTCTTGTACTTGTCATCTCCCCTTTCCAAATAACTGCTGAGAAAGCACATTGCCTAATGTCAACCAGAGCAATTCCAAATGTGGCGGCTCGTCAGGGAAGGGCAAAGAAAGAGAGTTCGTGCGAGTCATTTATGGTAGATTTATGAATTCACAGATAAAAAATACCAACCTTTAGGGCTGGTGAAGTCAGATTGAAATTTGCTTCCCCTTAAAAAAGGAAAACAAAACCCAGGGGGAGAATGGAAAGTCTTCAAGTTTGGAGAAGTTGGTACACACCAGTTTTTTTCTGGAGCTGTAGCTGGGATCTAATGTCCTCTTGGGTAACCTCCCCCCGCTCCCCGCCCCCAGCATCTGTTTAAACGATGCACAAAATAAAGGAGAGACAGAGAGAAGGGGCCCAAGGAAGGGTGCATTGCTTCCTCCTTAGAGGTTTTCATTTTGTGAGTGCCTGTTTTGACCAGAATTTCAACGTCTCTGTCCCTGGATTATGGTTTCTGTGACAGGGAGGAGGAACGCACACTGTGTCTGGTGTTGCAAGCGTGTGCCAGGACTGAGCACCGTGTTCAAAGTCTTTGCAATGGCGAGAAAACCCAGGACTGCACTGACCCCCACGCCAAGTTGATATTTGACTGTTTCACCTAAGTGATATGCATTTTCCTTCGAGTTTCGTGAGACAAGGTTACCTGGAAGTCATCTTGGATTTTCCTGGCTCAGCTTGCCATAGTCTTAAGGCAGGCTCGGTCTTCACCCTGTGGAAACCTTAGAAAGCCACCCATGGAAAGAAAGCCCAAATTACCCAGTGGGACTCCCTGCAGGTAAAGACATTTTGAAACACTTAAAAGACCTCGGAACTGCCTAAGATGCAGTGGTTACTTCTTATCTGCCCAAGGAAGAGCTTTTGAAAGGGGGTGAGGATTCCTATTTGGGAGAGAAGATGGGGTTCCCAGGGGTTTTCCTGTGGTGAAATGTTCCCCTTTCTTGACATTCCGTTTCCTGCCATTGTTTCTGCTCTGGGCCTGGAATGAAATGGCTCTTTCATACATATTAGTGAAGACCATGCCGGGGTAATCTATGAGATTGCGGTGGTGGTATTTTCTCTTGCTTTTCTGTATAAAATAGTAAGGCAGCACGAACACTCAGCTACGTGCCTGAGGTTCCTACTGGGATGGTTAGGTGAATAAGTAATAGAACAAACACGGAGTCAGCTGGGCAAAGGAAAATAAATAAAATAACAGCGTGTTTTGGTTCTGAGAGCCCTGCCACATGAGTTTGTTCAGATCAGGTCCTGGAGCTTCAGACTCTCTGATGAAATGGGGGGTGGGGAGGTGGGGGGAGAAGGCTATTATTTGGAAACACATGTACTCATTCCTTGTGAAAGAAGTGAAGTATTTAACATTTCTCCAAGGAAAACATCTTTCATTACTTGACGTGTTCTGTGGTAATGATTTTTCAGTTCAACAAACAAGTACTTATTAGCGTTCGCGCGGGAGCCTAGCCGAGGTGGATGGCGGGGCCATTTTTAATGGGAACTCGGCAGCCAGGGTTAAAGGGATCCTGGCTGGTCACAGGTGGCCCTGGTGCTGGGACCCCGGTCTGCTCCAGACTTCTCAGAGCCCGTGCCTCTGGCCTGTGGGCTCAAGCTGGCAAAAATCAACAAAGTTGTTTCTTTGGTATTTTGCAAACAGGTCATTTGATTTTTGATGGTACGAACTTGATGATTCCACATGGGTTGGCCTGGAGAGATGGCATGCTCACATGCCAGGAGTTTGGCTGAGGGTTTGATGGTTAAACAGATTGTTTTGGTTAAAGATGGTATAAAGGGAGGGGAAGCGGTGAGGTGTGTGGGTTCAGGGCAAGGGGGGCAACTTCCCCTCCTGACCCCACCCTCTGCACCTCTCCTAGCTTGAGCAGCTGTGGGCTCTGCTGCCCAGGGTTAAATCCTCCTGATTCCAGGTGGCCCTGGGGGCAGCTGCTAGGGCTCTTAGCTCTTTCTCTGTGGGCATTGAGCCTTATCTCTAAGGCTTATCTGTCCCCAGTTCCTAGGGACCCTTGAGCATGACCTTCACCCCTGGTTTATTTTGCCTATCTTTTCTCCTACTAGACAAGAGTGTCATCCAGTCCAGTTGTAATCCTGGCCCACGATGGCGTTTTCTCTGCTTTACCTGCCATTCATATTTTGGTGTCCATGAAATTAGACACAGTATGAGCTGCGGCACTTTTTCATAATCCCAGTAAACATTTTCCTTGAAACTGGAGCCCCTCTGACCAAACTGAGAATGAGTACTGATGGCTGATGGCTTTGTGCAGATTTCATTTTTGGTTCACTTCCCAAATCCAGCTGATAATCTCAGTGTATCAGCCCCAAATATCTGATTACGGGTCATCTGCCCTCATCACCCCCAAAAGCATGATCTCAGCTTACATCCCAGGAGGACGTTTTTCTCCGCAAGCGAGAATCCTCTCCTGCTCTCAGACGGCACTTACTCGGTGGCTTCCTTCTGCCTTGTCAGTGTGGGGAATGTAGCGGTTAACACTGTTTATACATTCCAGGAGTATTAAGCAGTTAGGTTACTGGAACTGTGGCAGAGCTTGTGGGAGTAGCATTCTGGGCTGTGCCTCTGTCATCAATTACCGAGCATTTCATGAAATTCCAGATGTAATAATAAAGTTTATGATGATTATATTGTCAGGAGGTACAGAGCACACACCTCATTGACAACTGAAGAAACAGGTTGAGCCAGCAGTTAGACAGTGATGTTAGCACACGGCAAAGGGTCTTTCAGGAAACAGAATTTGTCCCTCCCGTAAGCAATCATATGCATTTTTGTGAATGGAAGCATGCTTTTTGGAGCCCCAGCTACTGTAGGAAAAGGGAGAGAGTAGGAAGGGGATGCCCTTGGCTGGATGGAGCATGTACAGCCTACCTTGTGGTCGCCCTGGCCCAGAAGGAACTGTGCTGAGGAGGTGGCCTCTGCTGTTGGGGAAGCAGGCATGGCAGAGATTCAGCCACTCTGCCCAGAAAGAGTCTCCCCTCCCATGGAAGTGCAGGGTGCCCTGGTGTGGAAATAGAAAAATGGACGTTCTATTAAAATCAATAGACTGTCACGGCCTGACCGGATAGCACAGACACTCCAGTAGGTGGCAATTGGTGGACACGCAGTACCAGGACCCTTGGCCGCAGTGAGACAGCGCCTGCCTTGCTTCCTGCAACTGTGTGCAGTTTCCTCTCCCTGTGTATCCATGACATTTCCAGAAAATTCGTCTTTACTAGAGGGTTTCACTTCCCTGTGCTATGGCAGAGCATGGCGAGCAGAGTAGAGCAGTGGTCACGAAGTTTCCTGGCAGGTCGTAGCCTGGTCCACTGGAAATTAGGATTGCTGTGATTGTTTGGCTGTTTGTATAAAGGCAGATGAATTTTTAAANGGATGGCGAGCAGAGTAGAGCAGCGGTCAGGAAGTTTCCTGGCAGGTCGTAGCCTGGTCCACTGGAAATTAGGATTGCTGTGATCGTTTGGCTGTTTGTATAAAGGCAGATGAATTTTTAAAAAACAATTCACGGCAGACATGAAATAACTGTGACAAAGACAAAAGTGATAAATATAAGCTATTGCATGCTATGAGAGAAAATTAATGCACTTCTTTTAATTCATCAATGCACCAAAAGAATTGTTCTAGACGTGTCCTTCCTTACAGGCATGTTTCCAGTAGTTCCAGTACAGGTGAGCCCATGAAGGCTAGGCATTGCTCTGTGCAAATTTCCTGCAAGAACCCTGCTTCTTGGATGCTTTGGTTTAGTTGAAGAGTCTCTCTAGGGCAGAGATGTGTTGCTGTTTCTTACATGGAGCCTGGAGAGGGATCCAGGGGCAGAGCGTGTTTTTGGCTTGGCTCTCACCTCTGCTCTCGGGTACAGGGAGATTGCAGGGGGTCCACGTCCACCTGAGTGAACCGGGCAGGCTGCCTTCCCACTAGCGGGCGCCCATCCCTTCATTGTGAGCTCAACCGTGCCGGGGGCAATGAGGGGGCACACAGATGCTGGGTGTCCCATGCCCTGGGGCACTGACCACCTTCTCTAGACAGTATCCCTGCCAGTTGGAACAACTGGGAAAATATATTTCTGGGAGTCTCCATCTGCATCCAGAATCATGCTCCTGCATGGTCTGCTTCATGACCAAGAGGAGATAGGAATTCCAGCCCTTTTTTTTTTTTTAAATTTTAATTTTAGATGGAACTTGGCTACTTGTTAAAAAAGCTCATTGATGTTTTGAATCCAAAGGGATGTGGACCACACAGCATGCTAAGTTTGTTTTTTTCTCCCCACTCCCATCACTAGTTAGGGTGGGAGGTGGTGGGAAGGAGAAAATGTAGCTGGGGAAGATAGGTTCGGATGCTACTGAGAAGGGGCTGGCCTGCGCTGGGACAGGGCCAGGCCAGGGGGCTATGGCTCACTGGCCTCTCGCTAGTGCCTGCATGGGAGGCATGGGGTGGGCAGGCAGGGCCTCTGCCTGAAGCCCCTGGTTCAGGGTGCTGGCCAGCTAGCCTGGAGCATGCTGGCCCGTTAGAGGTTTCCAGAAGACCTGCACATGAGACTGGATAGGTTTTGAGATCCACTCAGGACAGCTGCTGAGAGATTTTTGTGCAAGTTTTCTTTTTTGCCTCCAAATTTACGACTGTCGTGGAAGGCAGAGCTGTTACAGAGAGAAACCAACCTTTCAGTAATCACAGAGCAGCTTTTATGAATTAAAAAAGAAAAAGAAAAAGATCTTGACCCCTTTGAAAGGAAATAAAGGAGGAACCCAGTGTAAGGAAAACATAAAAAGCTGATATTACAGTTTTTGTGATTACTCACATCCTAGGCTGGGGCTTGAGGAAGCCAGTTATAATGGAATTTCGTTTTTTTTTTTTTTTTTTTTCCCTCTTCCTAGTGTGTCTCTGGTTTTTTTATTTTTTTCTCCATTAGAATGAGGAGTGGTTTGTACTTGGTGTGAAAAAAAAAATCATTTTTGGCACGTGGTCCTTGTTCTTAGCTGACCGGAGGCTGATGGGAGTGAACCTAGGATTGTGTGCCCATGTAATGATTTCTCCAACTATTGGGGGGCTGTGGAGCCATACTGCAGGGTAGTCCTGCAGCCTTCCCCACCCGAGATGCTTACACCCCCGGGCGCTGTCTCCAGGGCTCCCCCCAGACTTCAGTCTTGATGCCAGCCTTTAACTGAGGTAAGCAAACAACCCCAAGACCCGACAGATAATTCACCTTCAAATGTTCAGAGGTAAAAAATCTAAAGCCATCTAGTGGTTAGTTATTATTAGTAGCCAATTTATGAACACCATTTGTAAAGGATGATTTTATTGCTATTAGTATACAAGTTTCTGGGAGCAGTTCACCAATTTCACTAGTGCAAAATGGGGGCTGAGATGGTGACCAAAAACAGATATGTCGTAACTGTGGCTAAATTAAATAAATATTTGTGCAGGTAAACTTTCGTGTGCCCATCGTGAGGGCTGACCTTCTTCTGTTCGTTTCTCGCTGTGCTCTGGAAGATGGTAATTGTGGTAACATGATATAAATGTAAACTTTAGCTCTGCTTACACAGAACACACAAGACAGCTTGACACCTTCATTTCAGCAGTAAGAAATTACCATTGTCTCTTATTTCTTGCTCTGAGCTTAGGTGACCAAGCCAAGAAGTAATTACACAATTAGGGTTGACAAAGCAGTTCCTGTAACATTTCTTCTCCCTAAGTTTGGATCACATATTTCAGTCCCGTGTTTTCCATATCTTTGTCATTAATAGCAAGATAACCATTTTCAGTGCAGTGAATTCGCCCACAGAGAATGGGAGGGGTATCTGGTGTAACTGAAGGATGAAATAGGAACACTGACTTCTGTCATTGCGACGCTTTGAAGTCTGCAGGTGGACACAGGGGAGCCGTTGTGACCTCTGTTGTTGGGAGGCTGACCAGCAGGTCACATAGTGAGCAGTGACAGGAAACTACTCCCATTTAGGCAACAACTAAAATAGAGATTTTTTGAAAGGATATGCAAATGCCTGACACTGCTTATCTGAGAGGCTGCCTCTTCAAAGCTGTCTTCCCTTGCTGTGGTTCCAGATAATTCTTTATTCTTAAATGACGATATCTGCAGTGTGTCTATGGTATTGTAATTCATTGTTCCTGATTTAAAATAGCATCTTCTATTTCAAGGCTTATATACCAGGTAGGCCTAACCCTTACTTGAAAATAATAATAATTTCTCCCTTTGTATTGTTGTGGGGTATGAAAGGAGAATGATATTTTCTACTGAAAGAAATATGGACCTGTTGTTTATGATTTATTCAGTCATTTCTTGAAGAAAATATTCTCAGAATTTCTATCTTAGTACCCTCTAAATATGCAAACAATCCTGAAGCGTCTTCTGCTAGACTGAGAGGTGAGTTTCTGTAGGGTGGGATCCACCTGCCCCTGGGTGCTGGCCCTTTGCCTTAACCTAACTTTAACCCTAACCTGGCCCCACTGATGTGGCCTGCAATCCCCCCTCTGATGATATTTGCACAGATCGAGGCCCTTCCAGTACATACACTCAGAGACGCACCTTAAGGTGGTCTTTTTCCACAGTGTAGACTATGTGAGTTACCTGGTGTTGAGTTGAGCATTTCACTTTTCAGCAAGATGTATTTGGTACAAGGTGGATCCTGCAGTAATGAATTCCAGCTGGGGTCCCGGGTAAAAGTTTTATATCTTCTGATGGAGTTTATAGCAACGTTTTTCTTAATTATTCTTGATATTTTGCCCATTACACCATTAGCTTCTTCTGAGGACAGAGATAAATAGCTGGTATCCGCAAGAACAAAGTGTGAACTGAATGCATTTAATTATTGATATCTCAGTATCTAAAGGTTTTACAATGATGTTGTCAAATGCCTTAGTGATCTGACAGCAGATGTATTGGTTTGCAGATGCAACCAGAGACACTGTCCAAATAACCCCCAGAAAAGGAGAACATTAAATAAATAAGAGAATATAGCAGTTCATTTTCTCGTTTCTGTTTTTCCCCCAATGTAATTAGTTTCATTTTGTGTACTGAGTTTGGAAGTTTTGGTAACAGATAGGAGTCTTTCTTAGATATGTAATAAGATATAGATTGCCTGGATTCTCTTGTCTTTAAGTAAAATGCCTGGATCAATTTATATATTGTGTGTGTTTATATATGTATGCAGGTATATGTGTATGTTTATATATATCTAATACATATGTGTGTAATTTGGTTGAAATCAATGTTTCATAGTCTTATTCTTTCCAAAGAAAATAAAAACTACCTTCATGCATGTTTTCAAACATAATAAGCAGAATTCTAATAAATTACACTTCTTTTCCTTTCATGAGTACTGAAACCTTTTCATGTACAGGAAAGTAAAGATTTCAGGTATTTACCCTGACATAACTCATCACATTTTCAGTTATCTCAATTTTGAGTGTTACTATTTCTTGAGTAAGGTATATGATTCCCAGAGTTTAAGTCATACTACATGAAAATCCATCGCTGTTGGGCAAACATGCACCCATAACCCAGAGGCTGAAAGTCCAGACCCTCAAGTTTCAGATCTTAAGAAAGAAGGGGATTCTGTGAACATATCATAGAATGATGAACACATCAGCTGTTGCTGTGGAATATTTTTTTTTCTTCGAATGTTTGATCTACAACACTGTGAGCGTGCTAATTATATACTTTTTCTTCTGGCTTCTTCGTAGTTGACCATTTCTTTTAAGAAACAGAAAACCAGCGTCTTTCAGCAGTCTGATTGAATGCTGTAAGGACTCACACTGTAATGGTCACCCCTCTTGAGGACACCTTTTCCAGCATTCTTACCATGGAGCTATACTTCCTCCTGGAGTTCCATGTGTCCCTGGCCCACGCATGCTGGACCGTGTTGTATAGGGTTTCCATCGGAACTCGAGGCTGCATGAGATGCTGGGAGGATATTTATTTGAAGTTGCACAGATGTTTACAGTAAGAGAGCCTGAGACACGGGCATCGGAGCACACAGCTAACCTTCTGCAGAGGGGCTGCCCAGCCTTAACGTGTTCCATGTGCTCCGTTCTCTGTAACAGCAACAAACAGGCTGCCTCTTACGGCCGCTTACTTGGACATTAAATAATGAGTCTTCCTAAGATCCTTGCCCCACACCTCAAGACTTCAGTTCCAGGAGAAGGTGACCTAGAGTGATATATCATGAGAAGCAAGCATGACCCTTCATCTGAAATCTCACAGCATCCAGTGTGCACACACACATGCATGTGCCCACGCACACACGCATTCAAACACACGTGCGCTAGACTTCAGCGTGTGCAGGGCTACTCCACAGAAGCTGTACATGTAGAGCCTCAAAAGACTTGAAAGTAGCTTTCCCTCATGAAACCAAATGCATTTAAGTTTTTTAATTGAAAAAGCAACAGTGCACATAATATAAAATCCAAGAGAATCAAAGGGTAAAGAATTAAGGAGAGTCCCCCCTCTNGTTACCTGGTGTTGAGTTGAGCATTTCACTTTTCAGCAAGATGTATTTGGTACAAGGTGGATCCTGCAGTAATGAATTCCAGCTGGGGTCCCGGGTAAAAGTTTTATATCTTCTGATGGAGTTTATAGCAACGTTTTTCTTAATTATTCTTGATATTTTGCCCATTACACCATTAGCTTCTTCTGAGGACAGAGATAAATAGCTGGTATCCGCAAGAACAAAGTGTGAACTGAATGCATTTAATTATTGATATCTCAGTATCTAAAGGTTTTACAATGATGTTGTCAAATGCCTTAGTGATCTGACAGCAGATGTATTGGTTTGCAGATGCAACCAGAGACACTGTCCAAATAACCCCCAGAAAAAGAGAACATTAAATAAATAAGAGAATATAGCAGTTCATTTTCTCGTTTCTGTTTTTCCCCCAATGTAATTAGTTTCATTTTGTGTACTGAGTTTGGAAGTTTTGGTAACAGATAGGAGTCTTTCTTAGATATGTAATAAGATATAGATTGCCTGGATTCTCTTGTCTTTAAGTAAAATGCCTGGATCAATTTATATATTGTGTGTGTTTATATATGTATGCAGGTATATGTGTATGTTTATATATATCTAATACATATGTGTGTAATTTGGTTGAAATCAATGTTTCATAGTCTTATTCTTTCCAAAGAAAATAAAAACTACCTTCATGCATGTTTTCAAACATAATAAGCAGAATTCTAATAAATTACACTTCTTTTCCTTTCATGAGTACTGAAACCTTTTCATGTACAGGAAAGTAAAGATTTCAGGTATTTACCCTGACATAACTCATCACATTTTCAGTTATCTCAATTTTGAGTGTTACTATTTCTTGAGTAAGGTATATGATTCCCAGAGTTTAAGTCATACTACATGAAAATCCATCGCTGTTGGGCAAACATGCACCCATAACCCAGAGGCTGAAAGTCCAGACCCTCAAGTTTCAGATCTTAAGAAAGAAGGGGATTCTGTGAACATATCATAGAATGATGAACACATCAGCTGTTGCTGTGGAATATTTTTTTTTCTTCGAATGTTTGATCTACAACACTGTGAGCATGCTAATTATGTACTTTTTCTTCTGGCTTCTTCGTAGTTGACCATTTCTTTTAAGAAACAGAAAACCAGCGTCTTTCAGCAGTCTGATTGAATGCTGTAAGGACTCACACTGTAATGGTCACCCCTCTTGAGGACACCTTTTCCAGCATTCTTACCATGGAGCTATACTTCCTCCTGGAGTTCCATGTGTCCCTGGCCCACGCATGCTGGACCGTGTTGTATAGGGTTTCCATCGGAACTCGAGGCTGCATGAGATGCTGGGAGGATATTTATTTGAAGTTGCACAGATGTTTACAGTAAGAGAGCCTGAAGACACGGGCATCGGAGCACACAGCTAACCTTCTGCAGAGGGGCTGCCCAGCCTTAACGTGTTCCATGTGCTCCGTTCTCTGTAACAGCAACAAACAGGCTGCCTCTTACGGCCGCTTACTTGGACATTAAATAATGAGTCTTCCTAAGATCCTTGCCCCACACCTCAAGACTTCAGTTCCAGGAGAAGGTGACCTAGAGTGATATATCATGAGAAGCAAGCATGACCCTTCATCTGAAATCTCACAGCATCCAGTGTGCACACACACATGCATGTGCCCACGCACACACGCATTCAAACACACGTGCGCTAGACTTCAGCGTGTGCAGGGCTACTCCACAGAAGCTGTACATGTAGAGCCTCAAAAGACTTGAAAGTAGCTTTCCCTCATGAAACCAAATGCATTTAAGTTTTTTAATTGAAAAAGCAACAGTGCACATAATATAAAATCCAAGAGAATCAAAGGGTAAAGAATTAAGGAGAGTCCCCCCTCTTGGGGGCAGGCGCTGCTACCAGTGGCATATCCTTCCAGATATTTAAAGTCATATATATACTCTGTTATACTTTTCCATTTGCAGTGAAACATGCATCTTGGACATCTGGATAAAGCCAGTCCAGTAAAAAATGTAAAAGGTAGAATCTAGGCTGTGGATGGGTTTACAGGTAAAATTCATTAAATTCTGCCGTATGTATGATGGTTTTCAAAATAAAATGGTGGCAAACTATATATCTCAGTGCCCATCTTATATCATATCCTGTTACGTATATTCTTACATATGATAGTATTTATGTAGAACTACCCCCTGCTTTTTTAAGGGGGTCCTGTTACTTCCAAGAAACACGTTTCTCTCTGGAAGGACTTTTCTCTGTTTCTAGTCCTTCCTTCAGCAAACAATGCCACAATGAACATGCTGCATACATCTTTATACAATAATATCCTTCACTTACATCTTGGTGGGATACAGCAGAAATGTTAGCTGAAAGGGTTTTGTTCAGTTAACAAAATGGTAAATATCCAAATTGTTCTTCCAAAAGATTATACGCATTTTCCTTCTCCCACAGCAACGTGGGAGTGAGCCCCTGACGTGGACTGGCTGTCAGAGCCTTGGTAATACAGAACCACAGTCAGCAACCCCCTCCTCTTGCTTATTTAGCGAGGCCTCAGCCCATCTCCATGCATCTAAAATAGGATACAGACATGAAAGTGTATGAATCCCCGTAGTCATCTGGCCTTTTTTTGTCTTTTTACTTTAAATCTCTGGATGACAGAAAATAGGTGTTAAATTCCTGGGATCAGAGTCCTTTCGGTTCAGCTAGACTGACAGCCACATTTGATGGATGGGAAAACCGAAGCCCAGAGTTGGAAGGGGACCAGCCCAAGTTCACATGGTCACTTCCTGGCTGAACCCCACTGACGAAGGCAGAGAGTGATTTAAAACTTGGCTCTGTGTTTGGACTGCAGAAGCCTGCTCTGCTGGTATCCCCGTTACCTGAGGATGCTCGCGGAGCCTGGCGGCCAGGGCAGGGAGGTGCTGTGACCGCGGATTGTCTATGTTTAGCTCCTGCAGAGTACGGCGGAGGTGGCTGGCTCCAGCATGCAGCGCCTTAGATAATGACCAGAGAACACTGCAAATGTCCTTTTGGGTTTTGGCTGAATAATATTTAAGGATTTTGAAACAGTGACTTAATTGTGTTTTTATGTAATTGATGGCGTTGTCGTAAAATGTATTGAGACACCACATCAGCATTTTTCTCTAACTGTTCCTTGGAGAAAAATATGCTCATATGAAAATAGTTTCTTCACTTTCCACTCATGGAATTGAAAAAAAGATATTGTGCTTCCATGAAATCACTGAGCCCAGAGATTGTCTCATTTTAAAGTGTGTTCCCCTCCAGACTTGGCCTTAATAATGCAAGGCTCTCTCCTCACCCTTTGGGTTGGGTTGGCCCTTGTTTTGGAAGCGGTGCAGGGAGAGGGCCTCGGGAAGTTGGTGCAGGACGCTGTCTGGGAAGTGCCCTGTCCAGATGGGTCAGCATGGGGCAGGCAGAGGAGCTCTGTGCCTCCCCCCTTGACATCCCTTCTCACTGGGCGCCAGGCCTCTGTTCCCAGTTTGCAACATGGTGGAGGAAAGTGCTCCCAGTCACTGCACGGGAACAGCTTCAGTTTCCAGAAGTTGTGTCTGAACTTAAAAAGCCCCTGTTATTTCATGTTGGCATCAGAGAAATCAGGGCATTTAAATAAATTATATTCATTTTCCTCGCCTTGGCACTGTTGTTTGTATTGGGGAGGGGTGTGTGCAGTTGAAGTCAACTGTAAGAATTAATTTTGGTCCAGATCTTGCTACTGGAGTTTTCACTCTGAAGAGTCAAATTGTAAACATTAAAAATAAAAATTCAAACAGTTGCTTTCTAATTATAGAAAACTCACAGGTCTACTAAATTAAAAAAAAAAAAAAGTAATGCTTTAAAAGCACCGTTGGCTGCCTTCCTAGTGGCCTGGATCCCATGCAGTAGGCCAGCCTGTCTGTGTGTGTGTGTGTGTGTGTGTGTGTGTGTGTGTAGCGACTCCAGGGGCTGGCCTGTTAGAGTTGATGCCCAACTAGAGAGCCAGCCTCCTCAAACTGTGACATCCCTCGTAGCTTATTGATCCCTGCGCCCTTGTGGTTCCCCACCCCGAGGGCAGTGTGCTCCCCGGGGCAGATCCTGCAGTGTGTGGAGAGGGCGCCCAGGAAGACACTGCAGCATCTTCAGACCCCTCACGGTGGGCAGGGTGGGTACTGTAGGGTTAAGGTTGGAATAGCAGCTGCTGCCTCCACCATCTGGGAGAAATACCCTTCCAAGGTGGGCGACACCACTGGGGGTTATTGTGGGCTCGATCTTCAACCTTAGGGTGAGAACTGTGGCGGGGCTGCCCCGTGTGTCCGATGGGCACAAGCCAGGCTCTTCCTGTGGCCTCGACCCAGACGTTTCTTAGAGCTCATCGTGGGTCTACTAGTGTGAAATTCACAAGCCATTGTGTATTGCCGAGAGCTTTACAAAGGGTTCTTCAACAGTGGATCCTTACAGAGGTGGAAAAACACACACACACACCAAAAATCCAGAAAAAAAAAATAGTACAAAGAAAAATGTGTATTTGACCGAATTATGCTTTGTCTTTTTTCTTAAATGGCAACGCTCATGAGTCTTGAGGTCTGAAATAAATTCATTTTTCATGTAATTAAACCTATTCACAGGAGTACAGTATTTATTTTTCTAGGTTTTCAAATATTTCAAATTGTTCAATAGTGAAGGTTGCCGGTTGCCTTCCACGGAGGCTCATGGTTGTGCTCTGCTCTGTAGAGCAGAGGGGTGGATGGACGGATGGCATCAGTCCAGTGCTGGGCTGAGGTGGGCACAGACTTCTCCCTGGAGAGGAGGACCTGGCCTTTGGTTCCGAGACTGGATGGTCACCTTTGGGGCTATCTCAGCACTTGGCAGCAGAAGACTTGTTTAAAACAATTTCCATGTTAAGTTCTCAGCTTCCGTGTTGGATGAAAAAAGCAGGTTGTCAAACACAACACAGCAAAAGCAGGTTGTCAAATACAACACAAACCCAACACATTCACACACATAAATTTGTTAGAATAGGAAAAGAGTTATAGTCCTCCAAATTGAAGTTGTTTTTGTCTTTATCTTTTCTTTTATATGCCTTTACATCCCAAATTTTCAACAATAGACATACGTCAGTCGCCCTTGGACCTAATGTTGATCCTGTCTTGTGAGACCCTTGTGGCCAGGTGGAAGGTACTCATTCATTTTCATTCCTTAATTTACTCATTTACTTCAGTGATTCATTCCTTCACTTATTCATTCGTGTAAAAATTAAATATTTCTCTGGTGACTCAGATGGTAAAGAGTCTCCCTGCAGTGTAGGAGACTCAGGTTTGATCCCTATGTTGGGGAGATCCCCTGGAGAAGGGAATGGCTACCCATTCCAGTATTCTTGCCTGGAGAATCCAATGGACAGAGGAGCCTGACGGGCTATAGTCCATAGAACCGCAGAGAGTCAGACACAATTGAGCAGCTAACACTTTCACATCATTTTATCCTAGGCTCAGCTTTCTCCTGCTCTCTCCCTCTTTCTTTTATTCTCTCTCTTTTCTCCTCGACCTTTCACACACACACAGAGCCTTGAGGGAAAGTGGCCCTTCCCACGTTGGGCCTGCCGTTGCATATGTCCAGGGAATGAGAAAATAGACAGTCTGTATTGGATAATCCTGACCTGGCACCCTGACTACGGTCAGGACCATTGCTTTTACTATACTGGGGTCTGTTTTACACACACGTTCTGGCACTAGTGGGTCTTCATGCATTCTAAGGAGAGCGTGACCTTCCCAATTAAGCTTCATAGAGGTAACCAGAAGTGCACTCTAGAGGTGGACAATTAAAAGAAAAAAAAAAATCATCTTTGGGGCATATCAGTAGTGGGCCATTTGATGATGTCAGGAGATGTGTCCAGGGATGCTGTGAGGTGCAGTAGCGCTTCCACAGGGCGCCCTTGAGCGAGGTGTCCAGCTCTGCCTGTCTGCTAAGCAGGGGCCTTCGCCTTCCAGCACCATCATTACCTCTATCTCCATTGGAAAGATGAATGGGGTTCAGAGGATTACCTTAGAATACAAGGACCTGGGGGGAGGTGGGGACTTTACAAGAAAATCACCCTTAGATTACTTATGATACCTGCTGCTGCTGCTGCTNGTCCATAGAACCGCAGAGAGTCAGACACAATTGAGCAGCTAACACTTTCACATCATTTTATCCTAGGCTCAGCTTTCTCCTGCTCTCTCCCTCTTTCTTTTATTCTCTCTCTTTTCTCCTCGACCTTTCACACACACACAGAGCCTTGAGGGAAAGTGGCCCTTCCCACGTTGGGCCTGCCGTTGCATATGTCCAGGGAATGAGAAAATAAACAGTCTGTATTGGATAATCCTGACCTGGCACCCTGACTACGGTCAGGACCATTGCTTTTACTATACTGGGGTCTGTTTTACACACACGTTCTGGCACTAGTGGGTCTTCATGCATTCTAAGGAGAGCGTGACCTTCCCAATTAAGCTTCATAGAGGTAACCAGAAGTGCACTCTAGAGGTGGACAATTAAAAGAAAAAAAAAAATCATCTTTGGGGCATATCAGTAGTGGGCCATTTGATGATGTCAGGAGATGTGTCCAGGGATGCTGTGAGGTGCAGTAGCGCTTCCACAGGGCGCCCTTGAGCGAGGTGTCCAGCTCTGCCTGTCTGCTAAGCAGGGGCCTTCGCCTTCCAGCACCATCATTACCTCTATCTCCATTGGAAAGATGAATGGGGTTCAGAGGATTACCTTAGAATACAAGGACCTGGGGGGAGGTGGGGACTTTACAAGAAAATCACCCTTAGATTACTTATGATACCTGCTGCTGCTGCTGCTAAGTCACTTCAGTCATGTCTGACTCTGCGCGACCCCATAGACGGCAGCCCACCAGGCTCCCCCGTCCCTGGGATTCTCCAGGCAAGAACACTGGAGTGGGTTGCCATTTCCTTCTCCAGTGCATGAAAGTGAAAAGTGAAAGTGAAGTCTCTCAGTCGTGTCTGACTCTTAGCGACCCCATGGACTGCAGCCTACCAGGCTCCTTCGTCCATGGGAGTTTCCAGGCAAGAGTATTGGAGTGAGTTGCCATTGCCTTCTCTGTTATAATACCTAATACAATATAAATACTATGTGCGTGCATTCTAAGTGGCTTCAGTCATGTCTGACTGCGACCCCGTGGACTGCAGCCTGCCAGGCTCCTCTATCCATGGGGATTCTCCAGGCAAGAAAACTAGATTGGGTTGCTGTGCCCTCCTCTAGGGGAATCTTCCCGGCCCAGGTATCGAACCCCTGTCTCTTATGTCTCCTGCATTGGCAGGTGGGTTCTTTACCACTAGCACTGTCAGGGAAGCCCAGTTACTATGTAATAGCTGTTAATACACAGTAAAGTGAGTTGCTCAGTCGTGTCCAGCTCTTTGCGACCCCATGGACTGTAACCTGTCAGGCTCCTCTGTCCATGGGATTTTCCAGGTAATAGCACTGGAGTGGATTGCCATTTCCTTCTCCAGTGGATCGTCCCAACCCAGGGAATGAACCCAGGTCTTCCGCATTGTAGACAGACGCTTTACACAGTAAGTGCTATATAAATAGTTGCCAGTGAGCAGCAAATTCAAATTTCCCCTTTTTGGAACTTTCTGGAATTTTTTCCCCCAAATAGTTTCGATCTGAAGTGAGTTGAATCCACGAATCCTTGGATAAAGAAGGTTAACTATACATTGACACTTACCAAAAACTATGGTTTAAAAATCCCAAGGCAGAAACTCACCCCTTTGGAGGATGTGTGAGGAGGCTGCCTGTTCACAGGGTCTGTCTTAAGGCCTGCTAACCATCTCAGCACAGCCCTTAGGGAAAGGAGCTCCACCTTCTCCTTCACTGGTGCCAGAGTTCAACTGTTCAGGATTCAGTAACAGTCTCCACCAGAGATAAAAATGTTCCCCAAAGCACGGAAGGGCTCCCAGACCTGAGACTGAACCGTTCCTTACTTCTGTGCATCAAGAGTCAGGGAGCTCTAAGCCTCCTGGCCGGACCCCCTTCAGCCAGGTGCTCTGCAGACACCCCTTCCTGCAGCCAGGTGGTCATTAGTTTAGTCTCTTGGACAGCACCTGGTCGCATCTTAATTACAACAACCTGCAAAAGCTTAGGTCAGGGGAGAGGTCAGCAATTCAGGTCATCCTGTGCAGATGCGCCTCCCCAGAAGGGCAGGTGAGGAAACAGGTAACCCCCAGCACAGGAACGATGGCAGATCCCATTCCTGGGCGAGGGTCGGGGGTGGCGGGGGTAGGTAACCTAGCAGATCTCTCAATCAGTGTCAGCTCGAAGTAAGACATCTTTTGCCTGGTCCATCTTTTTTTTTTTTTTAAGTTAAAAAGTATTCACGCAAGGGAATATTAAAGAGCAGTAAAAATGAAGGACCCCAAGCCACATGCAACAGCAGGAGTGGATCTTAGAAACACAGTGGGAGGGGATGAAGCGGATCAAGGCCCCATGGAGGCTGGTAGTCATCTCTATAAAGCTCAGAAGGAAATGGGATTCTGTTGAGGGGTTAACATGTGTTTGTGTCCAGGATACCTGCTTGATGGGAGAGGCCTGGTGGTAATGTTGTGATTCTCATATTGGGTTCTAGTTTGCAGATGTTTGTATTATTATATTTAATTACCTACATATATATTGCATGAATTTTCATATGTATCGAATCCTAGGAGAGAAAATGCTTCCGGGTGTGGTCTGGCTGATCCTTAAGATCACTTCCAGCTCTAAGCTATGGTTTCCCAGCCACACTGCCTCTTAGGTTTCTGTTTAGGGAGATCATGCTATCAGCTGATTATTTAGCAAAGAACTAGGAACCCAAGGACTCATCACGTCTCTCTGCAGGGGTCACATCTGAAGGGTACATCATTCAGGAGATGAAGCTGCAGTCTCGGTCAGCCCGTTGTTTCAGAGATGGTTGTTTTGGAGGATGAGCAAAAGCATTTTGTTGCCATGGTGGCTGTTTTTTCCCTCTTCAAAGTTCTCCCAGTAGAAACTTTTTTTTTTACGGGGTGGTGCTTTCAGGGGCTTTGAGCGCCTGGTGGGCGAGCCCACTGGTTTCCTTGGTACTGGCCGCATCCCGCTGCGGAGACTGTGACTCAGGTGAGAAGCTCAGGGTGAAAGACCAGGTTGGCTC
>SJYW01057322.1:307727-310227 GCA_006410735.1 Raphicerus campestris | reverse complement strand
TTGAGGCAAAATTATGCACTCTGATATGAATAAAATCCTGATCTTTTGCAAAATACAAATCTGGCACTCAGAACAATTCACAATCACTCAAATTACAAGTTCTGCCCAAGAGTGTAGTCTCACAAGGGGCTGTGAAATCCTCTCATTAGAAATGATTCAAAAACCCATCAGAAACGGGGTCCAGAGGAGGTTAGGATGGAGGAGGTGAGGGGTCAGGCAGCTGACTGGTGTTGGAGCACAGTACAGGCAGGATATTGGTGCAGAGGTGCAGCTGTCCTGTCCCAGGGCTTCTCAGCGTCCCTTTCAGGGATGGCTGACGTCCCTTGCTGCCGCGTGCTCTCATGGGAGCTGAACACCCTTGTCTGCTGTTCTCGGAGAGTGTCGACTTGGTCCTGAGGCAGCATCAGTTGGTAGGGGAGTAGGCATGGCTGCAGCTGAGCCTGCCGTGTCCTGTTTCCGATACACATGGTAGGGGAAGAAGCCCTCTAGTCCTTGCTGTGGGGAGAGAGGCGTCCTTCCAGGTTTCTGTTGGAGCCCAAGGAGGCAGCTTCCGGTCATCACGTCATCATCGTCCACAACGCACCTTCTGGCTGGGTCCTGGAAGCCTGGTTGCCACCCACGAGGCAGGTCCAGTGGGGCTGGGGACTGTGTAATTCCCCGATGTGGGCGTGGGGCTGCAGGCTATGAGATAGCCTGGGCACTGTGGGAATAGCCCTGACCCAGGACGAAGACATTACCTGATTTACAGGTGAGCCCTGAGGCACGTGGACGTCAGTCATTAGCCCCAAGTACGTGCTGGTAAGTGTGTCAGGCCAGGACCAGTCGTCTGGACTCTGAGCTTGATCCCCTTCCCATAGAGCTCATTTCTGATAGTGCCCGGTGTACACGTGCTCTGCTTGGGTAGGGGGCCTATCCAGGCAAGGGGCAGGGGTCCCTTCAGCCCCCAGGATCTTCCTTGTGTCCAGATTCCTGTGGCCATACATCTGAACATTCGCCTGACCCTCAGCCCATCCGCCCAAGTCAGGCAGACTCCCATGTCGCTGCTGGTATCCTGGGTGTCTGGGAGAGATGGATGCGTGTCACTGGCAGATGTGTGGGGACAGGAAGCTTTCCGCAGCCTGGTATGCAAGTAGCACGTGATGCCAGGAATGTCACTGCCAGTATTCTTGCTGGGTGTCCTGGATCCAGAGATGACATGCTTGTGTCTCAGACCCTGGCATGTTCTTCTTGCCCTGCAGACTGAGTGGCCAGGCTGCCATCAGTGGCCACACACAAGAACCATAAATCGGATATGAAGCATCCTGTCTTTAATTGATAATGGCTTATTATAAAATTTACATTTTTATTAGCATATTTATTAATATTGAGGTTTGATATCTGCAACTGCCCCAAAGTGGAAATTCACATCTTTTCAACCGGAGCCTGCCAAATTTCCTTACAAATCTGGAAACTTGGAAATTTTAAATAGCAAATATGCTTATTATCTGGGGGGCCAGGTCTCTCACTATGGGCTGGTCTAGGGATGTGACAGGAGCTCCTCGTTCAGAGCCCCTTCCAGAACCTTCTGTGCCTGTTACTTGCTCCTGAACAGGTGGAACAGCCTGTTCCCCAAACCTGGCATGCTGTTTGACATACCGGCATATACCACATGTGCTGCCTAAACATTCTTATTTACACATGCTTTAACTCAAATAAATTTATTTTTAAAAGGAAAGTGTAGTGTGTTACTCCCATAAATGAAGACCCAGAATCACTTGCCATAAAGAGAAAATAACCATAAAAATAAATGCAGTGAAATCACAATGTCATTAAATTCTAGCTGGATTCTCTTGCCTGCCTATGTCCCAAGTCGAATGCCTTAGCTCTCTTTGTAAAAAAGGAAGATTCACCAGGGTTGGAGAGGTGTTAAAGACCAACAGTACCTCCCTGATACTTTCTCCTTGAAGCGATCAGAAGGAAAAAGAAAGGACAAGGGGGCTTCCAGGTGAACACCTGATATGTTCTTGTACCACTGGTGGGGTTCACCCCATGTGGTGAGTTAGTCTGGGTTTCAGTGAATGTTGATGTATGTTGGTTTCTCCAAAGGGTCCTCAGCCCATAAAGGGTTAAGGATTTTTCCTAGAGGCAAGTGCCTTTTACAAGGACAGTAGGAAGGGGGAAGGGGGGGTACCTCAGAGAGCCAGAGCATTCAAGGAAGCAATAGGAAAGGACCCCACAACATGCCCAGACAGAGAGCCATCTGCCTGGATGGAACTGTCCTGCACAGAAGTGTCCACTCTATGTGACTGTTGAACATTTAAATGTGACAAGTGCAGCTGAGAAGCTGAATTTTAAATTTATTTAATTTATTTAAACTTAGTCACATGGACAGCACAGCTTCAGAGCTTCTTTTTGTGGTTCTGTGCTGTTTCTCTGACCAGAGTCTGCCAATTCATAGTTTCCAGACATGGGAGGGAAGGACAGGCCTCTCTAAAAGCAGTGGTGTGCACAGCACGTAGCA